>CAFUXE010000109.1:973270-987274 GCA_903364295.1 Serranus cabrilla | reverse complement strand
TGATGAGGAGGGAGAAGACTTGCACGTGCCATTGGCCTGGCTCTGCATCTGCATCTGCATCTGCATCTGCATCTGGCTCTGACTCTGACTCTGGATCTGACCCTGGATCTGGTTCAGGCTCTGGTTCAGGCTCTGACTCTGGGCGACAGACTGGGTCTGGTTCTGACTGAGGCTTAGTGACTGAAGCTGTGACTGGGTCTGTGACAGGGACTTTGACACTGACTGAGATTGAGAGAAGGACTGACTTTGTGTGGACTTCACTTTAGCGTGAGTCTGCGTCTCCGTAACATTTGGACTATTCTGGGGACTGTTGAGGTTCTGTTGGGAGTTATTCTGGTTCTCCTGGGCCTCTTTCAGGACACTTTCATAGCTGGGTGCCTGAAAGGCCGGCTGTGATTGAATAAAATGCCTCGGCCGCTCATAGTTAAAGGCGCTGGGAGGGAAGACGCTGGGAGTGAAGGTCGGCAGGTCTGACAGGTTCATGTTGTCGCCTCCTGTCTGGGAGGACTGAAAGGGAGAAGACACACATTATAAAAAAATGATTAAAAGGTGGAATTCTACCATTTCTAACAATCACAAACGTTTAACATGTATGTTTGCTGGGATAAAGTTCATTAACATGCTTCTTGATTACAAAATGAAACATTTAGAGAGCACATTGAAAAGAACATTCAGGGTGAAGACATTCAGTGTTCAGATAGACAGTAGTTGTCAACAACTCAGAAAGTCTCCACCAAACTTTATGTACGAAATGTTCTCACAGTGAAACTGAGCTTGCTTGGGGTGAACAGCTTGGGTGTTTGGGTTTTCTCCTTGACTTGGGTTGGTGGTGGTGGTGAGGGTGGAGGGGGAGGAGTGGGTGTACAGGCTATGACTGTGACCTCTGTTGACCTTAGGTCCTCTGAGCTCAGGACACTTTCCTCCTCGCTGCGACCATAAAGTTCTTCAGAGGAGTAGTTTGCCAGGTGAGGCTCTGGGAAACTGAAAGACAAAAATAGCTGTGTAAGTAAAGACTAACATGTTCATAAAAACTACAGGTTCTGGGATGTCAAGCGTCAAGAGTCAGGAAGGATGATTTTTGAGATTAGGGTTGCAAAGGGTTGGAAGATAAGCTCAGGAAGTTTAACATTTTTTTTCACAATGAAGGTTTGCCTTTTTATTTAAGCTGCAACATACCGGCAGGATCATCCTCCATAGTGAAGAGCACAACAAGGCTCAGGACATCATCCCTGTCATGACTCGCCACCGTGGCCTCGATAAAGGCAAAGTTCTTTGCAGGCTGGTAATATTCTATTTCTTTTCAAGTACATTAAAGCTAATTTAGGTGACAAAATTAGTGCAAATATTTACAAAATACAAACTTGAAAAACTAGAAAACTTGTGTGTTTGTATTGTATTCAGTTGAATGGCGGTCAAACAGGATTTGCAAATCACTGCATTCTGTTTTCATGACATTTTTACAGCGTCCCAGCTGTTTTGGAAACAGGGTTGTAAATGTAGTTGAAAAATCCAAGTGGGTAAAAGTTGAATGTTTGCATCTAGGAGAAGTAGAACAAGATGCATGGGCCGTCTGATAACTTGATGCAAGTTATATGGATTCAGTGTGATTACTTTGCTAACATGCAAACAGTCAATATATGTGTCATTATTTTTCAGAGGTTGCCATGTTGACATCTCACTCATCCAGTGCTAATCCTGAACCATGCGCGTGTTAGTTACCTCACCATGATATGATTTCAGCAGACATCAGAGGCTGAGATTTAACTGTCAAGACCAATACGTCAACTGCTGAGCCAAATTAAAAAGTGACTTTACTACAGATTATACTCCAGCACGGCTGCCATTGTACTACTGGGACTGTCTAATGAGAGTAACAGATATCAATGGTTTTGCTCCCTTTCAGCCCACTCAGTAGTTTTCTTCCTGTTATACCGAGCCTGGCTGGTCCGCGACTTTTATTCTAGGAAAGAATGTTGTTCCCATGACTACCATGTAGCCTGGGCTACGCAGGAGCATAATGACAATAGCAGTCTCTCTCATCGCTCTCTAACACTCATTTACTTACACACACTTGCTCAATGTTTTTCTGCGTTTCTCCTGGTCCCCTGACAAGACAGTTTTGGGCCAGCCACCATCAGCAGATATAATATACACTGATAAACTACTAAATCCAGAGAATGATTTGTTTTTAAAAAGCAGAAAATCAATTTTATAGATGGATACATGTAAGACCAAGCAGTCCTGAAAACAGGAATTTGAATTCTGTACCAAGCAATGAGCAGAATGTTGAGGGTTTGAGTGACCAAAGGCAATTTCCCACTAAGTCACAGTCTGATGCACACAGCCACATGCAGAATACACAGTATGTAGATTGATAAACATAATGCAAAAAGTGCACTCTCCCCTTGGAAATGTTTAGCCACATGCTGTTAATGGTGGAGCTTCCAGCTCCTGGAAATAAAATGAGCAGGAAGAACCACCTGCAACTTCCCGGTCAGCTACAACAGCGCCGGAGAGATAGATGTGTCAATTTGTATTTCCTTTTCCAAAATGTTTTCTCAGTCCCAGCAAGAAGATTTTTGTTTTGGACACTTGCACTACTGTCTGTTCAAATAAAGAAAAGTATCCTTATGCAGTTTTTTTTTTCTCAACTCCTACTTCTCAACTGAAACTATGAACTGACCGTGACTTCTGTGTCAATCCCATATCGGCCATTCTCTAAGTCTAAACTGACATTTGTCTTTATTATTTGCAGTCATTTCCCCCCATACTGATATAATGGCCCCAGTTACCCATGGACGTGAAACAAAACACGGAATTCCAGGGTTGTTTAGGTGCCTTTATGAAATGCAGCAGTGCTTCATTTTATTAATTACGCCTGTCATTTAAAGTCAATATGAGTACATCTACAGTACACAGACATCATAGTGTGTTAAGCAGTATGTGCTTCTAATCCTTCTATGTGAAAATAAAGTGTGTGTTTGCGTGATTTAGCACTGTGATGGTATACAGTATGTGTATTTGTGTTTGTGATTAAGGGGGCAAAGCTATATTGGTCTTGGAATTCGGACATCAGCCGGCAGGTGCAGACGCTCTACTGGTGACCCAACCCTTTTAAAACACACACACAAGTGCGCACAAGATCTGCATGGCATTGTGGGTAGGAGAATACTAAGCTGTCCTAACTCCTCTGCATGACCGGTGACAACATAGGGACAACAATATAAATGCTTAACACAAACTTTGGAACATAAATGTCTCTGTTGTACTCTGAAAATACTTAGATTCATCATTGGTGGTTAGGGATAAAACACTTAATTTTCACTGATAGAGGGACTGTAGTTAGCACAAGGTTCTTCATTTATTTGGAATGAGACAAAACTGGATTAATTCTAATGAAAGTTGGACAAATTAAGCATCTCACCATCATGTGACAGCCACTAATGTGCCCAACATGTCAAACAGAATGTCTTAAAGAAAAAAAACTATTTGTTTTCTCAGTTGAAAGTGAAATTTACCTGCCCACAATAACAACACCTTGACATCATTTATCTGAGATCATTATTTTTACTGTCAGGATAAAGTCCAAACCAACAGGAACCTCTCACACTGCAGACAGTCCAAAGCATCTTCCCCATCATATAATCAATACAACAATCAGATAAACTTCACATTGCCCGGAGAACCTCAACATGACCTTAAAAGCCAGACTCCTGCCAAAAGCCTATGAACAACTGTTGTTGTGAGCAGCACAGAGGAAGGGGGGTTCTGAAGGACACAGACGCCATGTCTGCACTTCACATTACAGATGAGATCATAGCCCTGAGCTGCGATATAGAGTGCTCAGCCAAACATACTTCACACCATCAAACACCCGCTGGATCTGATGTGAATCAAAGTATCAAGTCAACATTAAAGACTTACTGAACTGAATCAAACACCAGTAATCAAAACCCCCCCAGAGATAATCTTACTTTATAGTCACTGAGTGGAATCTGAGTTATCAGTTAGCAGTTATATTTTTCATCTGCTGTGATAACACTACAGTTTTGGTGGAATACTTCTTCAATATCCAGTATTAAACACAGACTGAGAAATGATCTGTGGTGCAATATTAAACATTGCAGTGTATTCACAAGCTACTGTCTGATTTTATGCCTGCACATGAATGCACCACTACAGCAGACTTGTTAATCAGTCACTTCAGACTCCCCACACAGTGCTTTAGTGTTTCCTCACACATTCAAACAAAAACAAAAAATCATTTTCACTGCTGGTAAAGGGTTAAGTCTGAAGGACACACAACCCATATCACCACCTAACAGATGAGCTCACAGCCCATTCTTAGGTACCACTTGGCTAAAGTATGGGCTGTCTGGCATGCACAAACACAACAGCACAATAAAGACACACTTTATGGTGCTTCCCTGAGCGGAACCCTGAAGCAGCTCCAGAGGATCCCCAGGTAAAACGTGTAGGATACTAATGTCTCCCTGCCTGCAGTAAGTTACAACCAGCAACCCCAAAAAACTCCGTTTCCTACAATAAAAATACATACTTTTATGAAACCTAAAAGGTAATAATACAGCAAATTTGAACTCTTAACAGGAGTAAAATAAATACTTTCACTCACCGTTTTAGGAAAACGAGGAATGACCTCGTTGAGAAACGTTAGCTTAATTCAAATTAATTATCTGACAGTTATTTCCTCTTAACTTCAGTCTGTTTGAATGAGCACCAAGCCAGATGACACAACCCCCAAAAATAGACTAAAGTCATCTTTCCAAGTGCTCTAAACATAGTTTGACCTTTGCCAGGAGCACACATCATATTACGTTTCTGTGATAGTAACAGTTAAGCAAAATAAGATGGTTTAAGGATTAACGTCAAAGCAGAAACGCGTAGTTTCACAGGTTAAAACTGACTCCAAGCTAAAGTTCCCGACAGGTTACAAAAGGCAGCCGTTATCTGTTAAAAGACGAAGAGGATATTTTTCTCACCTCGTTAAAGTTTCTGCACCACTGTTGTTAAACTTCAGTGCTGGCTGAATTAAATTGGACTTTCCCGGCGTGAAGGAGAATCCAAACTCCACTCGGTTTGCAGCGGGAGGCTGGACTGCAACAGGTGACACCGCGCGCTCACGAGGGGTATTCGGAGAGACGGGGTCGCGCGGGTCCACCTGATTGGTTCAATTGGCCCAACGCTCAGCATCACGTCATCACAACTGCATCTATTCAACCTCAGTACACAGACACATTTATATGTGTGTGCGTGTTATGTTATGTAAAATCTGCAATAATTTGTGTTTTAAAGCTCCTTTTAAAAGCTACATTTTCTTCCATTTGGAAAGTTTTTCAAAGAATGAAAGAAAAGTGAATTTGGACATTTTTTAGTCATATAACAGCGACCTCGTCTGGATTTAAAGAGTAACTGCAGTAGTTGTTTTTTTTTACTCTGAATGTGGGCTCCAAGTGACGGATTGAATATATGAAAAATGTACACTTATAAGCCTCTTCCATCAACTGAATTGATAAACTGTTTGCTCTTTAAAATTCAACACAATTGATCTTCATTTCTATCTACCATTTAGTGATTAATAACCGCAAAAGGTAATGCATTCACTTGATAGAAATAGAAAAATGTGCACAGTTTTTCAGAATGAACAAAATACGTTTTCATGGGGGGGAAAAAATCTGCTTAATTTTCTCATTATTATCTCATTAATCCAGACCCCCATCCCTATCATTCAGAAAAAACATTACATTTATTTTCCCAAACAGGACAATTTTGTTCTCTAGGTCAAAAAACTTTTGCACTATTTTATAGCAAATATAAGTATTACATGCTGACCATTATACACATACAGTGAATAGTGCCATTAAAGAAGAAGCACATAATGGTTAAAAATGGCCGTGTGCATAAACACTGGGGTCAGTGTTATATAATGTGACACATACTGATGGACTGAGAGTGGTGTGTGTGTTATGTGTGTGTGTAGTATCTACTCACTCTGCAACAGGGATGTTATCTTCCAGGGGGCTGTCAGGCCACTCAGGAGGGGGGAGGGTCATGGAGTCAGGCAGCTCCGATGGAAAGTCCTCACTGCTCCCTGTGAAGGAGGAAGTCTCCTGTTGGAACACGCTCTCCTTTTCCTGTCGGAGAGAAACTGCTTCCTGCTGATGAACGGCCTCCATCTCCATCTGCTCATCCAGGTCTGCATAGAAGAGTGCACAATAATTAGTGACTTTTTTGTATTGGTGAACTTGTAATACATTGAGGTGCTGTGTAGATGGATTATCTAACCATTGTAAACTTCCAGCATTGCTGAGCAGGAGATGGTGCCATAGGAGTTGATGGCCACACATTTAAACAGGCCAGAATCTTCTGGAAAAGCCTCTGTGATCACCAGCGTGCACAGTTCCTCTGCACAACACAACGTCAACACAGTTTTCATTCATTCCTTTAAGAACAGCTTTGCATAGTTTGTGGCAAAAAAGAGACATGAAATCATTATTTTCCTTAAAATCAACCAGAAACACGATGTATGTTACATTAAACCAACAGTTATTTTGTCCCTTATGACCCCGATATCCAAAGTTTTCTTTAAAAAAATCTGATATGATCGGCAATCAGTGAATGTCAATTTTTTTTAAAGCTTGTTCCTTCTCTTTATAATATAGTTCAACAGTTATAAAAGATTTGTTTGCAGCAGTATACTCACTATTGGTATAAGTACACTGAAAAAAGAAGAGTTATTTTACAGAAATGTAATGTATTATTTAGCAGGTTTTTCTTGCATTTTAATACATTAATGCATATGCCTAAAAAGAAAGTAAATTACTTTTATTAAAAATGTTAATCACAAATTATAAGTTGAAACCTGTAAATTGATATAATGGGACATTATAAATTGTTTTTATTTTAATTTTAATTCAACTGTATAATGTTCTTGAATATTAAATTAAAGTGGATTCTACGAAAGAAAATACACATCATATTGCTAAAAGTAAAATTAAGGCAATACTCTATTTTTTGTTTACAGTAAAACTTAACCATAAAAATGTAAAAAGAAGTCTAACACTTACCACCATGCTAAAGTAAAAAGAATCTCCATATATATGTTTTTAATACAGATATTAACTGCATAATATATATATATTTAAAATAATAATATAATAAATTATCTGTAAAATAAGTCAGTATCTGCCTTTTCTTACAATGTATTTTTTACAGTGTAGTTGGTTTAGAAAGGCGTTTGTTATACAAAGCAACATGTACCCTCAAACTTCTGAGCTGATGTTGCTGAAATCCATCACCTATTTTCATCCCACTCTGAGATCCATTCCATGCACAACATTTAAAATATGATATGAAATATGAAACCATATATCAGTCCAATAGCTTTACACAGGTTATTTTCAACCTTTTAAGCTTGTGATCGCTTAATTTGTGAGTGAAGAACAGGTGAAATGTTTTTGTCAGGGGTTGTGGTTGTGGGTAGTAGTGCACTTCAGCCTCTTGTGGCCAAAATGGGTATTACAACAATAAAGACAACCTGTTTCACAGATGAAAATGAAGTAACTTAGAAAAATTATCCTTACAGTACTTTTTTGTAAGAACTGTTGGGGTGTTGTAGGAGTGAAGTGAGTTTAATCTTATTAAATTATTGTTTTCTTTGTTTTGCTATTGTATGTATATCATAGCTGTGTCATGTTAAAACTATTTATATGGCAAAAAGAAAAATTATTCCTACAAATCTTTTTTCCACCCCCATTGATAACAGAAAAAAAAATAAACTTCAAAAGTTGGAAATTATCCTAACAAATAACTATCTTATCATTTGTTCTCATGGCATAAGTGAAGGAGAGAAACCACTTTGGATCAGACCTAGAAAATGGATCAACAGAATCTTTATTCTAAGCTGCCTCTCAGGGAATCTGCACCCTCCCCATGCTAAGAAACACCTGTTGCATAACCAATATTCTGCTGTTACCTGGCACTGAAGCAGAGCTGGCCTCTGGGAAAACAAGAAGAGAGAAAAGTCATTTAATCAGTACCATGTGAAATGAACCACCTAGATGCTCAACAGTGTATATAAGGTATGAATAAGTCCTTTCATGAAATGAAATTGGTAGATAAGGAGTCAGTTATAATATAATGTTGAAGTCATCCGTTCGTGCAGGTTGAAAAAGAATCGGTGACCTGAACTAGAAATCATTTCCATGACTCACGACCGCGGCCCACTGACAAACACTCACTCTTGCGCAGTATCCTAAAATCATCAGAGTCCAGTATTTGTTCGTCCTCTCTGTACCACATGACCTGCAGAGGAGGCGTCCCCCTCAGTCTGCACTCCAGGACCACCAGCTGCCCGTTCACTGCAGACACATCATGCAGGCACTGGGAGAGGAAGAGAAAAAACATTCATCTTTTATTTGTCATGTCATGTATGTATAGTCATTTACAGTATGTGTGTGAGTTTACCTTCACAAAAGTAGGAGCCACTCCATTCCCTGAGTACTGCTGGTTGTAGATAGGACTCTGAGTCTGGAAAAAGATAATAATGTACATTTAACTCTTGTGGCTCACTTTAAAAAAAAAAGAAGCTCTGATGTCTTGAGAGGATAAAAATGACATAAAATACTTTATTATTACTAAATTACTGAGTTAAATGATTAATTAACACAACAACTGAATAACTTTCTGTATACTAAATGCAAGGCAAATTTTATTTCATTCATTTTTTTCTTTTTAGAGACTGGGCTATGTCAATGATGAGCAACAATATTGATTCTAATGCATTTAAAATATATATATTTTTTCCACTTTTCCTAAGTAAAATTTCTTAACCTGATCTTTATTTTAAACTTTGTAAACATTTGTGTACATAATGTAGCTGTTATGGACAAAAAAACACAAAACTAAAAGTGAATTATTTTCTGTTTTCTAAATGCTGGGGCATTTTGATGTAATTTTTTCCCCTACAGTCTGGGATATGTCAGTGATTAGACACAACATTGACTGTGATGCATTGTATCCAGAATAGAGCAGCAATAACTCTGTGGAAACCAGGACCATAGGGCAAACATGAGAAAATGGCTCAATCTCGTAAAAAATAGTAAAAACTACAATTGTGAAGCCAGGACCGCAGATTGGACTTCACACTAAACTGGTGTTAGTAAATCACATGTATATTCTCTTACATTAACAAGTTAACTCTGTGCATCATCGTGTCTATCAAGCGAGGTAGTTAGAAGTGATTTGAACCGTATGTAACGCAGTTACCCTCTGAGGGCTGACACACAGCGGCTGCACCAGGCTGGAGTGTCTCTGAGTGAGGATGGAGGAGGAGGCGGAGGAGGTGGAGGAGGAGGAGAGCTCTCGAGAGGAGGATGCAGAGGAGGAGGAGGAGGAGGAGATGGTCAGGGACATGGTGCTGGTCTTCTTCTGCACCCGCTGGATCCTGCACAGTCACAGCACAGGGTACATGTCATACACGTGTGTGTGTGTGTGTGTGTGTGTGTGTGCAGGTCTGACTTACTGAGCCATGTTTCAGGCGTTCCAGGAGGCAGTGACAGAGGTTGTTTTACTCTACAAAGACAGAAGCAGAGTGTCTGTGAACACATTCAGCTGAATGAAGAACAGGGTTTGAGAGGATGCATGCTCAGCAAAAATCAACACTAAAAGTTTTCTACTGCAGAGGTGTTAACATCGTTAGGACAAAGCAGCTGCACAGTGAGGAAATACAGTAGACTGCCAAGCTTAGTTCCATGCATTATATGTATATGGTGTATATTTATATATGCAAAAAATGCTCTCTTCTGCCTACACAAATACTTCCAAGGCAGACCTGAGAGAGCCATCAGATCTCAGTTGGCACCCCAGTGGCTGACATAACATTACATAACACTGCTAGTGTTGTGGGCAGTTTCTATAATGTGTTTATGGAAACAAACAGGTGTGCAGTCCGGTACAATACTACTACTACTACAACACAATATCCTTTAAAAGTAACATAGAGTTGAATCATCATCAGGCTTTCCAGAGGTGTGATTCACTGCAGGACTGTTGGATTGTTGAGGCTTTCCATGTTTGCCCTCTCTCACAGTCTTTCCACTCAGGTTTACCTGCTCAGCTTGACAAAGTGTTTCAATTTCCAGCTCGTCTACTGTCCAATTGTTTGTGTTTTTATTGGTCACTAGGAAGTAAGGAAGCAGTCAGAGGATAGTATTTGTATGGAGAACATGGAAACATGTCAGTAGTTTATAAAGTTGTCATAATGTTGTTAACATTTCATTTGAGCATGTGTCTATAAAGAAGAGAACATGAGAATGAAACTGAGTAAGAGGTTATTATTGTCAGCTATGGTAAAGAATAAATCACTCAAATATATTAGCTGAGAAACAGAATAGGGTTCAAATTGAATGTTTCTGCTGAAAAAAAATTTGAGGAAGAATGTCCCACCAGAAGCACTGACAAACTACATTTACACTGCAGCAAGTAGCTGTGCCACTGTTTTGCTGTTCACGTCCATAATACCCTGTTTGAGTCAAAACTCAAAACACATAGAGTGGCACAAATCCTAAAGCCTGAAAAGGACAGCAGGCTTCTGTACATGTCCACAATATCTCCAACTCTAAATCTAAATAAGCCGTTCCCGTCACCCTAATGTGGCACCCTTTCACTGCCAGGACAATAAATGCATCACTTCCAATCTGCCGGATCACTTTGTTTCACAGTACTATGGGGGTAATGCAGCTAATCGTTTCATTTCACACCCAAAAGCCCCCTCAGGTCCCAGCCTGCTGTCCTCTGGGGCTGTGTCCCGGGCCCAGAGAAGGAGCTGACAGAGGAGGCTGAGGTTCAGGTTTCCAGGCTAAATTAAACTCTGCCACCTCCTGAGCACAGCAGAGACTCTCTGACCTGAGATAAATCTCTGTGTCTCCATTAAGAAGACCCACAGACAGACTCAAAGTGGAGGCTAAAACGCTCCTTCACCGGATCTTTGCTCCTGCTGCTCTGTCCTCCTGAGCCTCACTGTAGGGGACACTTTTGATTTGTTTTGGCAAGAATGGGATTTTTTATTTATTTTTTATCATTTGAATGTTAAACCTCAACTCCTACAATGAGTCTGTAATTAAGAGTTTATCCAAAATACAGACCTTAAAGGACAAAAAATCCCCATTGAAACCCATTAAAACTGCAACTTTTGATCCCATGGTCATCATAAAATCCTGCATCCTGTTACTTTAGGTTTCCATCTTGAGTGTTTCTAAATTGTAGTCTTTATTTTACATTATTTTACATCGGACTGAGTCATTTTCTCATGATTGCCCTATAGGGCAAATACATATGCTATTTTTCTGCTTCCCACTAGAGTTATTGCTGCTGTATAATGGAGTTTGATGTAATGAATCAAAGGTAAGAGGTGGGCTTTTTAATGTGACATACAATAATAAAAAAACAAACAAATGTAATCATTGACATATCTGACATATTTTGTGTGTGTCCTTAAAAAAACAACGCTAAACAAAAATTAATAAATATTTGGTAGTTATGATCTGGATTGAAGTTGGTTAATAAATGTAATCAATGCAATTGGAAGGGCAACTGTTAGGGAATGCAACACTAACACCAACACAGACTAAACACAGACTAAACCAGAGGATCACAGCTTAAGAAAAAATAGCCGCAGCATGTCCGGCATCCATGTGTACATCCAGTTTTCCCAGCAGGTGTGTTAGAGTGTCGGAGTGTACCTTGGTGAAAGCCTCCTGTTAATAAAACAACAGCTGCTGCTGAACCCGTCGTATCAATTGTCTCTCTGTTACATAACCAAAGGATTAATAGCACACATTCATACATCACCTTTAATCTGCTGCTCGGCAAGCAACAGAGATATGCAGGAAGTGGTTCAGTGACGACCCCAACAAGCTCACAGTGTTTATAGTATGAAATAAAGGTTGAATAAATGTTCCAACTAAAGGAATTCAGTATTGCAGTTCTATAAAGTTGGAGGAGGCACAAGACAGGACACAGTTAAAGCAACAGCAGACAAAATATCTGGACTTTTAATATCTAGTATGTTTTGAAAAACACCGGAGCCTACATTTCCCACAATGCAACCTGATACCCTCCGCAATGTATCAACACCCACATGATTTTCAGGCCTTCTGAAGCCCAAACCTGGACAACTTGGATGACATCACTATGACATCATCGGGGTTATTTTTCTAAAGCTTTGGAAAGCTCCTCCAGAGACTTTTTTTGTCTGGCCCATGTCCCATCCACTAACATAGAGGGGCGAGGTTTATGACCTATACTGCAGCCAGCCACCAGGGGGCGATCCAGATGTTTTGGCTTCACCTTTTGAGGAGCTATCATGCCGTCTATGTTTACACAGACTATGGGTGAATCACATACCGTAGTGTTGACTGCTCGGTAGCTTGATAAATTGTTCCCCGCAGTTGCTCCTGCTCCTGTGTACTGTAGTCCCTGACTGACCCGATAAACTCCAGCAGTGACCTCGAATCATGTGTGAAGCTGCTTTTGGATCAACATCTGCACTCTAAGAGACACACTGTTCTAACAGATCTAAAAACAGCTCCCAACATTCCCACCTGTAGGATTTATATCTGACTTTGTTGTAACACTAGCTGAATTGTTATTTGACTAATTTTAGATTCTTTTTTTTTTTAGTAGGACTTCTTTATCACTGGTTCCCAACCTTGGGCTCCTGACCCTGCTAGGGTCATACAGCTTTATCTCAGCATTTTATTCATTCTGTGTAGAAAATAAATAAATGAAATTGTCATTTTTTTGGATTATTATTTAGAAATAATAAAACTCATAAACTCACAGGTCATGGGCACGGTGGCACTCTCCCTCCCTCTCTGCTAAAATGTCTTGTCCTCCGTACAAAAAACTCACTCTTACCCACCGAAGAGCTAAAGAACAATGGCCAAAACAGTGAATTTGTGAAAAAAGAAGCCTATGAAGTATAATAAATATAATACAGAGAAAGCTTTTGTAAAATCAATGACAAAAATCATCTCTGATGTAATATTCACAGGAAATAATCTGCTCAAAATGAATCCAAATCGTTTTCACTATTTGGGTGAACTGTGCAGTTGATGCCCGTTATGCATTGAATATAATATGAAATCACTTATCACGCCTTGATGAAAAGGTTGGAACCCCTGATTATATGTTGTTGTCCAACTGTCTCATAGTCACAAATGCAAAATCCAGGATTTTACATTTTCAAATATAATGTCCGCCTTTGAAGGTGGAAAACAAACCCGACCTGTGGGATAACTAACCAAACACAATATACTCCTGTTGCGCTTCTGCAGCCGAGTGTTTTGACCTTCTTGTGTCGATGACGAATAATGGCTGATATTTATAACACTGTGTATCCTCCTGGGGCGATGTTCATCATCCCACCTGTTCCTCTACCGGAAACATCGGCTGCACTTTCTCCTACAGTCGCTGTGCATATTACTGTGTTTCTGAAGGCAGAGCCACCTGTTCTCACCAGACAGGAGAGGGTCAGACGTTCAGGATGAGTCATGGGGGGAACTTTGTCATACAGTTTCCTATATGCACAGTAAAGTGTTCACAGTCTGGCTGTGTGGATGGAGGAAAACACTGCAAGGTGATTCATGTGTCAGCTGTTGCCATAGAAATATCCTCTATCCTGCATCATTATGTCTTAAATGTAAAATAGATAAATAATACATGAATTCCCTGTAGTGCAACACAAGACATGCACTGTACTTGTTAATCAGAGGGCTGTATTGTTATTAATAATCAGAGAGAAATGAGCTGTCCTGATGACAGATTGTGACATAGCTGATAAAAGTCACTTCAGGGGGAAAGAGGAGGAACCCAACACCAACCACCTACCCACAATCCACCTTGTTAAATTTAAACAAACCACCCACTGTGTAATCCTAGCCCTGCATACAACACCATGAGTCCTCCAGCCCCCAGCAGCTCTCA
>CAFUXE010000109.1:957138-972398 GCA_903364295.1 Serranus cabrilla | reverse complement strand
GCTGATGAGGAGGTGACGCCCTCACTGACGCGCCCCGCTTTTGGGTTCAGATTTCTGTATCATTATAGAGGAATCTTGCCACCTGCAGCTTGAGTACTTGGTGTGTGATTTCAAAGGCACACTGTGATGGAAAGCAGAGGAATTCCTCTACCTGCTGTAAACCCGATTAGATCTTTCTCAGTTGCATCATTGTGAAAAAGCTCTTAACCCTCCACCTCCATCTCCAACTCTCCAATTCTCCTAACTCCTCAACTTGTCTGCTTGCGGGACCGATTTAGCCCCGACAGGATCACCTGATCTCTCTGTCGGCCAACCACGGTTCAGCGGCTGAACACTGCGTCATGCAGGCATGCCAGGCTTGCACAGTGAACCCCCCCGACTCTGCCACCCACTCAGCCTTGGCTGCTATGTCTTGTGTTGCCTCACCTTGCAGACTCTATAGCTGCTCACTTTTTTTCACTTCTACAATTTATACTCCGGAACGGATACAACAGATTGACGGATGAAGACACATAGACACACAGATGCATACACACTCACTGGCCACTTCATTAGCTAGCAAGTTGAACCTAATACCTTCAGCAAATCATTTCTTTGATAATTCTTTGAATTGAATAAAAGTTCTTTCAGTTAACTATTGAAACCATTTATCCATTACTTTAAGCTAATTATTTAGTGTTTATCCATTACTTTTAGGTAACTGTATCATACATTATTAATTACTTTTAGATAACGATTTTAACATTTTATGAATTATTTTAAGCATGTTATTTTGGGCTGTTTGGCTTATAATGGCTTTAAATGTTTATCCATTACATTTAATTAATTATTTGTGCTGTGTCATCAGTATTTTAGCAAACTTTTTCCACCGTTTGTCTGTTAGCTTAAATTTCAACTGTTTATATCCACTAATTATTTGAACTATTTAGTCAGTACTTTACAGCTGCTTATGCAATACTCTTAGCTAACTATTTCAACAATGTATCAATTAGCCAACATTTTATTTCTTCATTACATCAAGCTATATACCTTCTGTGCACCATCTGTTAGCCTACTTTTAGCTAACTATTTCAATCCTTTGTCCATTACCTTTAATTCGTTGTTTGTAATATTAAGTGATGGATTTGTTCTGTTCTGTTTCAACTGTTTATCCCTAAACTAAATATTTTAATTGTTTATCTATTACTTCTAGTAATTATTTGAACTATTTAGTCAGTTCTTTTCAGCAGCTTATGCTAAGCTAACGGCTTCAACAGTTTACTAATTTGCCACCTTTTTATTTCTACCCTCTTCAGTTTGTGATTACATGTAACTATGTTCTCCCTTGCTAACTTGTTCTCACACACATTGCAACATGTAGCTGTAGGTGTTTCAGCTTCTTTTTATCAAATCATGTCTGTTTTTTTAAATTACTAGATAGATAGATAGATAGATAGATAGATAGATAGATAGATAGATAGATAGATAGATAGATAGATAGATAGATAGGCATATGGACAAGTGACACAGCATATAAATTTAGCTCCCGACAGATCATCCCAGCTGTCCTCTTCTTTCTGACTGCAAACTCATTCACCACATTCAGTCCAGCAGCCTGCAGTATCAATAACATGCGCTATCAGGAACCTCATGGCCCTTGACCAAGTGAATTACTACATTTGATTATCTGATTACCAGGGCAGTATCTGTCACATTCACAACAGAGAGCCAGCCTACAGTAAGTATGAACCATGACACAGAACATGCTCGCCAGAAAGTGTTGTTTGTGTTTCAGTCCAGATTTGTGCAACGAAAGTTAAATATCTCTTGTGTGAGATAAATCAGACCAGCATCTTCACTCTGCAGTGCAAGGATCTGAGTGTTGCTTTATCTTTGGGTTATGTTGCAATTCTAATCCAGCCATGCACTTGCAACACAGGCCCAACTGCAACTTTAACACACAGCTTTAATCCCAACTGTAGAGCACTTTAACCAAAATATCCCCCCTCTTACCTGTCTGGCCTTTCCCCAGCAGACAATAACAACAAATGTATTGATCCAACAGGAAGTATGAATGATCCAAATGCTAAATGCTAAACTGCTATGTGACTGTGTGGCTGCCAGTCATGGCTTGGTCGCCGGACACTCCCTACTCTGGCTGAGCTGACACACACATTTACACACAGACAGGGACATGTGTGTGTGTGTCGAGGGGGACTGTGGTGGTGGAATGGGGTTAGGAGGGAATCTGAGGATGGTGAGGGGGGAGAGGAGGGCAGGAGGGGTACTAAAGGGGCAAATTTAGAGCGAAGTATAATGTTCGTCAACAGTGACGAACTCACTGCAGGGCAGAGCTCCAAGTCAGGCGCAGCAGGAGAGAAGCTGAAATCTGCTCCAACAGGTGCTCTACCTGCCTCTGTTAGCTAATATTAACAGCTAGCATGAATCCAAACCAACCAGGGGTGAGTGTAACAGACAGAGAGAGATCAATTGTTGTTAAATCACAAAAAATAGCGTTTAGGCAGCCTGATCTCACAAAAGTATATGAAATTACCACAACTTCCTAACAACGAATTCTGTGCTGGTGGCACGTAATGTGTGAAAACAAATACCACTGCCAATGTAAGGTCAATGGGGATCCTTTTTCATGCTCTATACAAGTATTCGCTGATTTAACATTGCGGAGTTTAAATGGCGGATGTCACACTCAGGACGGGAGGGAAAGGAGGAGGATTAGGTCGAACAAATGTTTAACTTTCACCCAGGAGAACAGGGTTCATGTCCCATGTGAATACAAAAGTAAATTACTTTTCATGCGACGTAGTTTTTTACATAACTTCCGTTTTTTACGTAACTTCCGTGGCTCATTACACCTTCGTAACTACCTCCGGAATAGATGTACAATTATTTGATTTTTAACCTTGCCGATATGTTTTTGTCCTAAACCTATGTCAGTGGTTTTATAGCCTAAATTCATAGAAACTGCAGCTTTTTTACAACCGCAAACTGTACGTGTATGTATAATGACGTGTGTGCTGTATTTAGATCGCTCGGTTGTTTCACAAATTGACCACGATTTTTTAACACCAAATTCTGTGCTGGTTGCATGTCATTTTCACACATTACCTGCCACCAGCACAGACATGATCTCAAGAAGTCGTGGTCATTTCACATAATTTTGTGAGATCAGGTTGGTTCAGATGATTTCAGAAGGAGAGAATGTGGCTGAAGTGGCAGGTGGAGGCTCGCTGATCTAAACTTCCTGAGACAGGAGCCAGGAAACCTGCGCCTGGTGCCAGTGAGTCTTCAGGGGATACATGAGATGAGACCTCTAGAAATGTAGAGTGAGGGAGAGCGAGACAGACTGAGAGGGAGTTTCTTTAATAAAGCACAATATTAAACACAGAAGTGTAGTGGAAGGTACAGAGTGGATCACTGACATAATGAAGGGATTACACCACTGTACGTAGTGCATTGCCCCTCTGATAAATGATGCATGGCTCACCCTGACTCAGACCTTAACCTAATCCCAATTAGGGCAGAAACTAATTCAGTTAGTGCTGAATGCAGCTGCAGTGAAACCGTAAAATCGATTCACACACTCATGCATGCTTCTCCAACACACACTAGCAAGCCCATTTAGAAAATGCATTTCCTGAAAATAAGTGGCTGAAAGCTTAAAGGTTGCTGACCACTGAAAACATGAAAGTGCATGGAAAAAAGTAAAAGTACATATAAAGAAGGATTAAAGGAGAGAGAGTGGGAGCAAGAAAACCAGCACTCCAGAGGCATTCTTACAGTCTGCAAGCTTTTATTTTGAAAGTCCACAATCCACTCCAGAGGCCTCTGGCAAGCTCCTGTTACTTTATTTACTTGATTCAGACTCTTATTCTCAAATGCTGGACATTGGTCTTATATGAGCATTGACTAAGAATTAACTAATGCAAATTTCACAGAACTTTTAAGTACCAGACATGTTCTCATCAGTTCAATGGCTTCTTCTCTACTTGCAATACTGTTGCACTACCGATATTTTCACATAGACTTCTATGCAATAACAAGTGGAGTCTCCCCCTGCTGGTCATACAGTT
Source organism: Serranus cabrilla (assembly GCA_903364295.1). Taxonomy (NCBI): domain Eukaryota; kingdom Metazoa; phylum Chordata; class Actinopteri; order Perciformes; family Serranidae; genus Serranus; species Serranus cabrilla. The sequence goes on along the minus strand of CAFUXE010000109.1, from coordinate 968,328 downwards.
TTAAGACACTTCCAAACTGGCTTCACTTTTCAGACCTGGAGACACTGTCTACTGTTTTACACAGTCATTACCATGTGACATACTGGGTCTGACCCCTTCTCTGACCAAATAAGTACAAGACAATATGATACCAAAAGGTCCTATAGGATAATTTATAAAACCATGAGAAGATTTGGGAGATATGGTTTCTCCTTACAGAATACCTTCATTCTTTGTACTGCTCAAATAACAAGTGGGTTTGAATACAGAACTTGACTAAAAGAAACAAAGGCATCAGTAAACCTTCATCATAAGAAAAACACAGTAACAAATGCTTCTGCTGACCATGCTGCACTAACAAGGACAACTCTTTGACACAGTGACAGATGCACTGTGATAAAGCTGTGTGTCTGTGTTTTCAGAAGTCAGTCTGATCAGAAGTGTTTCTGCTGAGTCAGTATTGAAATAAATCTGTGGGAAGATAAAAGAAAAAAAAAAGGAAGGTAGAATCTTAAAGCAAACAAGAACAACAACAACACACCATTTAACATATTTATTGTCTCGCTGTCTTTCGCCTCTTTACATGGAAACACAAGTTAGTGTGTGTTCATCTCAAAGCAGGAGGGTTACAGTATACGATGCATCAAACAGAGGTCCAGTGCAAAAAAATAATAAAAGTATCACCTTTATAATGGAAAAGAAATGTAACTGTTAAGGGGATTAACATTTTTAAATATATATCTATATAATATTTGGTATCTTTAGACTTTACAACTTATAAGAACACAACTGTCCTGTGTTTAAACTGAATTAACTCCATATTGCAAAATTGTTTCTCTATCTCAGAGTACCTCCACATCACACTGCACTTATAAACTGTTGGCTTAATCTAAACTTCTGGGAAATTTCACTCATCAACAGACAATACCAGCCTTGTATATATCACAATAGGACCATTGGTGCTTTACAAACAGTGCTATCAGGAATATTCATTTGGCCACTGAATGGATAAAAATGTTGTACTCACTGAGTTTTTCCTTCACATCCTCACTTTCACTTCCTCCTCCTCCTAATCTTTACCATCATCTATACATTCTGTGCATTTTAGCACCCTCTAATGGAATGGTGGCACCATTATTCGCTCTATTAGCCAGTTATTTCCACTGTTTTCTTAAAATGAGCTTTTGATACCAATGCAGCAAAGAAAGAAAGAAAACTTAAAGCAACATCCATGTTCCTTCTGTTTAACTGACACCTGACTCAAGCCACCAACTACCTCCTCTAACTCTATCCTTCCTTCTTTCCTTTTCAGACTGGATTCTTGCTTACTGAACACCTGTTCCCATCTACATCACACCCTCCCACACAAACACACTTTCTTTAGAACTGCACAGCTCATCAACAGACCTTTTCCCCATACACGGGCTGGAAAAGAACGGACAACACAACTTTTTAAAGAAGAAATAACACATTATTGGGCTTAATAAGCAGTAATACACTCAGATGTTTTGTTTGTACAGCCTTACTTGTTCTGGTACAACCAATGGCCGAAATGGTAAGTGAAGTTAACATTGCTGTGGAACTGACATTACAGTCAGTTCAGCGACTTTAAATCTTTTTTAGTTGTGCTATGCTTGCTTCTGTGTTTGTATTGTAGCCACAATTTAGCAGAACTTACATTGGTTGTGGTCGAATAGAAAAAAAAAATACGTCCGATTGTCTTTTCCGAACCACTTTTTCTTGACCTCATTGGAAAAAGTCATAAGGTCAAGGAAAGATGGGAAGGATTCTTAGGAAAAGACAACCGGGTGCGAAAAGAACTGCGATGGCAGATGTTAATGAAATGGTTATGTGGTGTTCTGGAGATAAACTAATAATAAAAGTACCATGTTGTTCACTTATAAACGTATGCATAAATGTGGACAACCTGGTAAAAAACTGACAATTGAGAATGGTTGCATATGGTCATTCATGTTAATAGTTTGTTTTTGTGAACGGCCAAATGGATTATCTCCTTTATCTCCAATAAGAAAGGAACCACTGAAGAACATTTCCTTAGCATTTAGAGAATTCCAACAGCTCTTTTCATGGCTACTACCTAGATACCTCTGGGTCTTTTCAAGTTCCAAACCCTGCAAAACCAAAACAACAATTCGACCACAGCCACTGTATTGCTTTAACATATCATAGCAAACCCTGTGCAACAAATTTGAGTTCAAGTTTTTCTGCATCAGGCTTCATCACATTTCAACAATCAGCAAAAAGGGGGCTGGACTAATCATGTGGTCTATTTTCAACACTCTTGATGGTCTTTATCATGTGAGTGCCTTTTGGAAAATGTGGTCAAACAAAAATTTGAATTCCTGTATTGGCTGAAGAGTCCTTGACCAGTGCTGGGGTGGATGGAGAGACTTGACATGAGAGAGAGAGAGACAATGGGAAGGAAAAAGAGCTAGAGAGACAGATGTAGACAGGTAGAGGAGAGCACAAAATGCAGAGGGAATGAAAGAGATGTGTTGACAAAGTGAGAGGAAAGGGTTGGTGGGAGAGTTGGAGATGTGAGTCACATCATCTGAACCAGAGGAAGGTGTAGGTGGGAGTGCACTGATCTCTCGCTCTGTCATTAGTGGAGCTAGACTCAAATGTTCCACACAGGAAGATAGATACGTTTCTTTCTAATCACCCACAAAAATGTCCTCAATGTGTCTCCTGACTGTCGCTTCAGATGACAAATGGATTAACCCACATATATAACACATCATTAGGTGTGACACTGGATGTGGATAGCCTGCAGCAGAACGATGGAGATAAAATATGATGCTGAATGGAAAAGTGGCACATTTAGAGCTTTAATTCAACAGTATAACGATGGTAACCTGTCTTTTCTAAATTGATACACTTTCATGCAAGACTGTACTCATAAATTTGCCAAATTATAACTCTGGTCATGGTTATATAAATACATAACAATGATAAACCACTGGTACTCATACAGATACAGTATTGCTTTGAAATGGAGGGACATGAAATCACACTGCAAGGCCAAACTAACAAATTCTGACTTTGTTTTGTTTGTTTTAGAATTAAAGTTATACCAAATGAGAGTGTAGCACATACAGACTATCTACTGTACACTGTTACTGTAACTGTGAGGTGAACCAGAACACATGATGAGCCACAGTGGTGGTTTAGGGCTAGCTTTGGTCTGGTCTCCTGTCCTCTCGGGACTCTAATGACCAGGGTCTTGTTCAGGAACCTGGCCAAACCTGCCGGTTCTGTGCCGGCCACCATTTATCATCTGACCACACCTGACCACAAGCTAGCACAGGGCCTGGTTCCAAATACGACATGTAATTCACATAAACAGCACATCTGAATGCCAAATTTCTTGTTTCTTATGTGAAATGTATTACAAGCACTACAATTATATTGCCCCAAATCTATCACATTTTACTGCAACAGTGTGTAAATTACAGTTGTTCACAGACTGTATAAAAGAAGTGGCCTCTGGGTCTCAAAAGTGAAGCTAATGGCCGGCAGGGGGCGAATCCACCGGCTGCAAAAATAAGTCCAAATGTATAGAAGTCTATGAGAAAATGACCCTACTTCTCGCCTGATTAATTATCCTAGTAAACAGTTTCTTCATAAGTGTATGGTCTCAATAAATAGTTCCAAGCCCTTTAGACTGTGGATTCACGTTGAGTGGATAATTAGGATAGGCGTATTCATGGCACTCTGTACTGTGACAAAGCTAATCGTCACCTAAATATGTCTTCCTCAGCATTCGGTTGGAGTAACTGTGAATTTTTACAGGCTGAAAAAAAGCCCAAAAGCATCTGAGTTAATATCACAGTCAGCTTGAATTAAGGATGGACCTCACTAAGCAAGCTAGCTAGTTAGCCAAATTCTGGGCTTCAAAAAAGTAGTCCACAAACCAATGAGTGATGCTGCAGTGGCTACATCCACTTCTTTTATACAGTCTATGGTTGTTTCTTTTTTTTCTTGTGGAAATTGTACAAAGCTAAGCAGTGAGAAAAAGAGACATATCTTGTTGCTGCTAGCTAAACCTCTTTACCCTCTTAGCCATATGTTAGCGAGCAGTGTTAGTAAGAAACTGTATTGCAAGCTAGCTCACTTGGTCCTGAAGATCTTTAGCCCCTGTTAGCAATTCTGCATCTGTCAATATGTTAAAATCAGTTGATGCTCCTGTATGTCCCTGCACTGTCGCCATGTAAGCTAGCAATCTGGTCTGGTGTTTCAGTTTCCCACTGAAACGAACACTGTATGAAGTTTGGTAACAACTTAGCAATAAGACAGTCATTATCAGAAAGTTCATTTTCCAGTTTAAAATATTCTCACAGAACCAGCTGCAATATTCATATCAAGTCCATTATAAAAATTCACTGAATCACTGAATATAAAACATTTGGCGCAGTTTTTGATAGCCTCAACATTCAAGAGTAAATATAATATAGAGGATAATGCAACACAAAACTAAGTTAGCTGTTTGGGCAAAATCAAATGAACAAAACTGTATAATGGAAATGGATGAGAAATGGACATGTGCAGATTCACATTTGAAGGTAAGACCAATTCTTTTTTCACTGCGGCAAAGTCTGAAGCATACATGTAAGCTATTAAATATATGAACACGAGCAAGATTACATTGCATATATTCTGTTGCGAGACACATCATTCCTGGGAGACTTTTCAGGCCTCCTTGTGTCTCATGTGTTTGTCGAGTTGGCAACTTTTGTACAGTATATAATAATGACATTTAACTCTCTTTACTTTGAAAATATAAATCAAATAGTCAGTTGTGATTTGTTAATTATCTTACACAGGTTCAAGGAAGCCAATATATCAAAGCCTTCATCTTTGGTTTCTTGCTTTGAAGCTCACTGTGTAAATGACACAAAAAATCATAGAAAACAGAGACACATATTATACAACAGGCCCAGCTCATTGCATCAAAACACATCCAGGCTCAACTAAAAATCTCAAGGCAACCCATCATAAACAGGTGTGCATCCCATGTTGGGTAGTGTAAGAAATACTGATCCAAAGCCTACAGCTATCAGTTATATCTTCAATACTGTCTACAGAATCTCTTTAAATGTTTCCCCTTTGAAAGGAGATATATTACAGAAAACATGTATAAGATGGCCATTGTGCAAAGAGCCCTGACTTCTACATGTTTGTAGAAAATCAACCGCAAAGCAGAATTCACCGAACACATTATTTGATCTTGACACTTCAACCAGAAGTTCACTGTCAGTAGCTCATGTTCGCACTGAATACGAACATTCAAAGATCATGTAAATAACACGTGTGAACTCTGTTCTGGGATGGAGTTTCACATTCATAAGCCTATTATTCTGTACACATACATTAAGATGGCTTGTCAATTACAAAATATTTAGAAAACAGTGCATCTTGGACGAATATATACACCCTAAGCTGTACAAAATAGATGCAGAAATATTTCTAAGCCTGTTACTGTGGAGTTGTTTATGTGTGTGTCCAGATCTGTGTTGGAGGGAATGTTTCAACGGGGACCTAAGAGGACTGGTGAGGTACTGTATTAAGACTGTGTTACAAAAAACCCAACTCCAATCATTTTAATGCTAAGTGTGCAATGCAGTAAGTATGATAAGACAGAAGTGTTGCCTCATTAGCAACTTAATTCAAGCTAGGCAGAAAGAAGAGGACTAAACCTTGTGCTGCGCCATAAGATGTTATACCTGCACACCATGAAAACAATATAACAACGTCTATTGTATATATATATATATTGTTTTTATCACAATGCCAAAACTCTTGTATGATCATTTTTGCGTTGCTTTACGTTCTGATCCTTGAACGTGAGATTGAAGCTGGAGCTGTTTTGTTAACATGGAGTATACAAAAACAGGCTTTATTATGTGGTGTATTTATATAGACTATTTATTTATTTATTGAGTTACTAGCAAATATTCTATATCGTGATATATATCAATATATAGATTTTGGCCACAGCGCCCAGCTCCAGGTTGACCTTATGAATAGTCCTCATTTAGTTAACTATGTATTCATGATCATTTGATTCTGACATTTTGCCTTATTTTGGACATTATATTTACATCTATGGATACAGTTAACCATAACTCAACGGATCTACACTGACTTATTGTTGCGCTAACCAAACTCTCACCTCAGACAATAAAAACTATTTTTTCAACAATATGCCATTTGATAGTTCATAATATAATACTGTCTTATAATACGGAATGGGAATCAACAGAGTAAGGATTCAGCCCAGTAACTGACTATTTAGTTTGGGTCCTTGATATCAGCTTATAGCAGTGAAGGAGCAACACTTCTTCATATGTAACACTGCTGAGGTATTGGAGACACAGGTGGTTTATGAAACTGGAAATTGATTGAAGAAAATCAACAGGAAAAAAAAGCCAGAAATTGTAGAATGACATACAGTAGTTAGTCCGCATTTTGGCCCCAACCCAGTCTTTGAAACGCCCCGATGATGTCCACAGTGAATGAAGGACTTCAGTTAGTCACTCCTTTTAACGCAGGCTGCATCACTCTTGACTGAGAATAATTATCCAAGACTTGATTTCATCGGATGAAAAGGAAGCAGTTGATCCAGTAAAACACGTCAGCCAGGCATTGCTAAAGCAAATATGAGTGAATAACCGATAAACACTTCATTAGCTGAGTAACTGATACGACAGCGTCATTAAGGAAAGAGAAAAAAAAGGTCCAGGAGAGATGAGCTGAAGGTTGTGGACTCCAGAGCTGAAAGATGAGAGGAAGGACGGGATCTGGAGGCCAGAAATCCACAGATGATCATTACTGAACTGAATCAAGGGTGAGTTGGATAAAACAGGACACAAAAAGATTTGTGCCACACAGGTGCAGTGATGGATTGAGTCCTACTGGGATAGACTCCATGGAGTTCAGACATGAGAACAGATGCTGACACTGCACTTTTTAACACCTCTGTGGATGGCGAGGTGGCAGTGCAGCAGAAGGATGATTCAGGCTTAGAGAGGATGAAGTGATGGATTCAAGCAGTTTCTGCTGCAGCCGGACTTTTGATGAGCTCAGCTTTGGACCCACGTACATGGAAACTAGATAAGACAGAGAGATGGATCCTGGAATATTTCTGTCCAGCATCCACGGAGATGAACATCTGTCAGCATAAATATAAGAAGGCATCACCAGACGAAGCCAGAATAATGAGGGCGGACATCACCAGTTGATCCCAGAGTGACATGTCCAGTTGTTACCAGCTGAACAGTGAGTTCTGTCCCAGAGTCATGAAGTAAATCTGACTGCTGCCTCCTGACTGCACCGAGGCGAAGAACACCTGCAGGAGAGACACAGGGTTAGGAGTTATGTATGCATTCATATAACATTAGCAATCAACAATTGGGTGATAATACTTTATTTACTTCATTTAATTATTTTTTTTCCAATCCATTCCAATGGATTGGGAATCTGAATGCAAACCACCAGTAATAAAAATATCAATAAATAGTCTAAAGAGATCTGTTTTCAACAACAACAATAATGATCATGATGATTTTTTAATGATTTTTGACTCATATTCATTAATAAATAATTCATAGGAAGCATTTTAATCTGATTGTATCATTAGAAAATCTAATCAGAACAGTCAGAATACATTTAATTATGTATTTCCTTCATTCTTTTCCCCCATTTCCCTTTTGGTGACATGCAAAAAAAGAAATATCCTGAGTAATTTTGACATGTATTAATAATATAGCATTCTATGTTTAAATATAACTAATTTTAATGCATTTAAATGTGCTTCCTAAGGGCCTCACAGTCAGCAGCTGTTGAAAAAGGCTCCACTGCTGTCTACTTTTGATGGTATGAAACACTGTAATTGGCTTATTAATCCAATCAAATAGGTTTGTTCATTTGGGGTCCTTGATCAAAATCATTGTAGAAAGATTCCATCCACTGGAATTGACGGGGGATTTGAACGTGTTAAGCAGACATCACAGTAAAATGAATTTAAACTCCTGCCTTGTCATTCCTTTCACACAGGAACTTGAGTTTCTGGGCCTTTTTGTGCATGAAAACTCCCTCCAGGTTGCCTGTGTTTGCCGACCTCAGCTCTATTGCCTTTTCTCCCCAACCCATCACCTGGTTCGACTGAAGGTAGGCTGGAGAGGGGGAGAGAGGGAGAGAGAGAGGGAGAGAGAGAGAGAGAGAGCACCGATATAAGGAGACAAATAAAATAAAGATGTCAGGAAAGTTCAGGAAACAGTGTGTGTCCCTATACTAGTAAAATGCCTGCTGGACCCTACACACTGTGCACATATACACAGAATCACTGGCATGGTATTTTTAGCCACCCTGTCCCAAATCTGTCTTCACAGAATCTGGTTCAGGGTGGCTCCTCAGTGCCCAGGACAGCTGCTGATCTAGAATCAGTAGGTCAGACAGTAAGCTAACACAATAACATTCAGATTTAACTTGAAATGATGCGTGTGAGTGAAAGTTACCGACTGACGCAGGCATCTCCCCCCACTGCAGCACTGTATCCTTGGTGATGCGGCCGTAGGTGTCAATGTAGACGCCCTCGTCTTCATAGCACACCAGAACCTCTGTTCCAGCACTGTTTGGCAAGATGATGATGGCATGGGGACGAATGGTGCCCTGGATCTGTGAAACAAACACACAATGAACACCAGTTAGAACACAACAGACTCATTTAGAACAAAGTAATAAACAAGATGAGTCAAATTACTGAAATCCCAAAGTGAGGTTCAATGTTTGTACACTTCATACATAATTAATCTCTTTATATAACATACAAAATCATGTGCAATAGTATCTTGACAACAGTTTGATATACACTGAGTATGTAGTGGAGAGTATTTGATTTCAGATAACTAAACAATCAACATATTTTTGAGTAAATAAGCAGTCGCATGTTTGTTTTTGGACGCACTGAGCTGTAATTACATCATGTCTCTTCCTGAGGGCCTCATTGCCGCCATGGTAACCCGTGCAAACCTTACCTCTACCAGCTCCACTGTCTGACAGCAGGCAGACAGTTTTTGTTTGATGATGATGGGCCAAGTAAAACTTGAGAACCTCAAACTCAAATATATCTAATATAAAAACATTATATATACAGTAATTTTCCCTCTTATATGTTTTATTTGCAACCTGTGTTTGCATTTGCAACATTTAAAATTCTTCACTGAACATGACTGTATTTTGCAAGCAAAAAAACACATCATTTTCCAATCATGATCCAACAAGTGGAAAAAATTGTCAAGACATGCAGGTGCTGAAAAACCCAAATGTTATGGTAAACCTTTTTAAGTGGTAAATACAGACAGAATGAAAAGTATTCTAAAGAAAGACAACATGGCCCCATTTCCAAAGGGCTACCCTGTCAACATACATAGCATCAAAATACCAAGATCAAATCTAACAGAAAGTAAATGTTAAACGGACCGACACAGTGCACTGTGGGATTTTTTTGCTGGCGTAATGTCCAGTGTTTGCATAATGTAATATTCACTGGAAATAGAAAGCAATTTGCATACTGTTGGTTTTACAATACAGTTTTTGAGCAAACTAAACAGCAAGTTAGTCCCACAGAATCAGGTTCAATTCTTAGATTACAAGGAGACTGCAGAGAATAAGAACAAGACTAGATAAAAAAGATAGTATATGGCTAACCAACTTTGATTAATGCAATTTTGCAAGTGTGATTATTTAGTCAGTCACATACACATCCATGTGTCTGGCTGACCTCCACAGTCAGTCAGAAATAAGCATAGAGAAAAAAATACCACAACAGTTCAGAGAGGGATTTTAGAGGGGTTATTATTTAATAGATTAGGTTGTTAAATTAACTTCCATAGCACTGACAGAGGTGACTAAAACTCCTCTGCTGCTTATTTATTATGAGGAATAACTTCTTGGCAGCCTAATAGTTCAACAGGTCTTTTGCATTAAAGCATTCCTACAACACTCATGGAACAGAAATGTTATCCAGTGACAACAATCTGAGTAGAAAGTTCTGTGACATTTCTGTGACTAGTTCATAAACATAAAAACATGTAAGAAACATACAGCGTGGAACCAGTTCAAAATCCTTTTTGACGAGTTTAGACTAAGATTTATCTGACCACTGCAGACACAAACAGAGGATCCCTGCAACAGCAACACTTCTCCAGGACAACAGAATAAAGTTAGGCGCTATTTTATGATACAAAAAGTGTGTAATAACAGTTTATGTAAACTGCTTCATACATTACCAGAGTTTGAGCCACGACAATCCTGAGCATCAGAACAGGCATCCACAGACGCAACGCAATCTTAATCCTCTGCCTTGGAATCAGCATTGTTACATAGTTTGCAGGCAACAGTGGAAGATGCTTGTGTGTGTGTGTGTTTGAGTGTGTGTGTTTCTTTAAGTGGGTGAGTGGCGCATTGTGTGTCAGTGAGCGTGTGGCTTGTGTTTGAGAAGAGATGAATTGCTTCTAGCAGTGATTAGGAAATAGAAATCAGTGTGTTACTGTTGATGCAGGTGGGTGTGTGTGGAAAGATGCGCATGTAAGAAGAGAAGGTGTGTGTGTGTCCCAGAGTAGGGATACACAGCTATGAAGAAAGCCCGGGAGTGTAAAGTGTCCTCAAGAGTACTCACGAAAGTGAACTATGAGGATGTCTGAGTGTAAGTGAGTGGGTTTAAAGCGCTCTGTGGCTGAGTGTGTGTAAGACAGAGTGTTGAGAGCTTGACTGTATATGTAAGAGAGAAAAGGGAAAAAGAGAGAAGAAGCAGGGCTGGAAATGATATCGCAGCAGCAGCAGCAGCAGCAGTATAAGGCACCGGTGTAGTGTGGAGCTCAGTGCACACTGGCTTAATATACTACAGCAGCAGTGAGAAAAAAACTCAACAGGAGCAGGAAGAGGTCAGGACACACACGGTTAATGACTGTGAGAGAAGGAGGACAGGAAGGATGTATTTTTAGAGCTTATTTCTCTCTTCATATGTCCGTCTCCCCACCTCCCCCACCTCCCCCTGCTCCATGCTTATGGAAAGTAGCACACACTAGGGGTGGCTGCAAAACAGTGTGTTTAGAACAGAGGTAGTCAATGTTTTTACAGCCAAAGAGCGCTAACAAATACTGGAGACCCCCTTATGTATGTTCCTTGGAA
>CAFUXE010000109.1:937303-956557 GCA_903364295.1 Serranus cabrilla | reverse complement strand
ATGATTGAAAGACAAGTAGGTATAATTATATAAAAATACATATATATCTATATACATCATTTAACCATAGCAACCTTGTTTCCTGCTCCAGCCACCCACTCAACACCATATGTATGCACAGCAGTATCAGCTATGGTGCACAGACAGGATATGAACCCACAAAACAAATAACTAATCACGCCAGAAAAGCCAGTTCCACTTAATGGGCGAAGGAAAAGAGTTCCAAGTCTTGAAGTTGAATTACTTTGTCAGATCCTGAACCTCAAACCTCTCTCGTTCTTTTCTAAAAAACATATTTAATCGGATGTGTCAGAATGTGAATATGAGTCACCAGAGGCTGCAGCAGAATTTGCATGCCCACATACGGAAGAGGAGAGAAAAAAAAATGACCTGCTCTATCTCTAATTGTACCAGCAGTGGGCGATTTATTCTCATTTAAAAACACAAAATTGCACAAACCTCTTCAGAGTCAGAAAAATGCTTTAAAGACTTTCAAAAGTCATTATAACTCAAGGAAGTTTGAACTTCATAAACACGTTTAAAAATATTACCAACACATATCATAACGCTGTGGAAATGTTTTCAACTCTCATAAACTCATAAGAACTTGCTTGTTATTTCTAAAACTAGAAATAGAAATGATATACATGCGAGTGGGTGCCAGTACATCAGACAGTAATTATGGACTGTTGACAGATCTGGTATTAGGCTCATCGGTAATTACTGTGTTTCTCTGCTATAGATAACTTTGGCTATAATGACAGTTCAAAAATCTAATTCTAGTATTTGTTCTATGATTCGCTTCAGGCTGCTGCATCTTCATTTTTCACAAATAATCATTTGATCCTGATGTCAGCTCGGACCCTCCATCATATAACTGGACATGTCGCAAGTGCGTTTTAATTGGCTGTAAGTTGATAACAGAAGCTACCACAAACGTTTCACCATGCTAACTAATTCACCAATAAGAAACCATTCCTGTATTTCTAGCACCGTCTGCTGTAACCCTCAAACATCACAGCTTCAGTTATTGGCGCCATTTGACCTGTTGACTTTTCCCTATATCCTCCTCGAGGCTTTTCAGTTGGCATTCCTGTTAGCGTACTAACATAATGACAATAGAGACATAGCACATTTAAGCCCCGCCCCCACTGAAGGGGGCAGGGCCACAAGCCACAATCCATCTCTCTCCATTGATTTTGTATTGGATGAAGGAGCCTCCATGACAATTCTGTCTGTAAGCAAACAACAGAAATATCTAAAAGCTGCTGTGTGATGACCAATGACGACCAATAGGTTAAAAAATCACTTTTTATAAGCTGATGAAACTAAAACCTTTAATAGGACAAAAGTATCAGTAATATACGGTACATTTGTCAGTATGTCTTATATCCAAAGTCACACACATTTCTGTAAGTTAAGCTGAAGCATTTGGCTCAATATGTAACTCACGTTGTAGTAGAATGTAGATAAATCAAAAAGCTATCCAAAGGAAGTGCAGTGTCAACTACAAACGTTTGATATCTACAGGGCATATTTATGAATGAGTTATGCTCAGACTGTCTAGTGTATTAAGAGTGGGACCCTTATTAAATGTTACACCAATCAAAAGCATTCTGGTTGCAGCTTACTGCCTGTTGCTGACGACAGTGCAGCCAAGAACAGATGAAGAAAGAGAGACTGGAGATTTTAGATTGCCGCAAACTTAAATATTTCAAGCGTCAGCAATGTAACTTTAGGAAAGAACGCTTTTTTCCCCACAAATATCCTGGGCCCATATAAGTGCTGCATAACAGGACCCAAGGAAGTGCTGTGCTGAGTGGGAAGTAGTATGGATGAGCTGTTCTCAAAGAAGTTGCAAGCACCAATACCAGAGATGACTTTTGAATGGGTCTACACTTGTCCTATCTACTCCAAAGAACGAAATATGCAGCTTAAATCAGAATGAACTCAACCTGTGACGGTCCACAGCGATCAACAGAATGCGCCCAAAAGCGCCTTTTAACCCCGATTTCACTTATCAATCTCTACAATTTCAACCGAAATTTCCAATGCCACATGTGGGATAAAACCGACAATATCTGAATGGAAATGTGAACATGAGTCACAACACTCTGCCATCAGCTCTACCTGCCCACGGACAGAGCGGAGACACAGAGAGCGAGCAATAAGAGTTTGGTAAATGAGGCAAAAGAGAAGAGAAAAATGAAGAGAAAATGAGCAACAGAACAATGCCACATTGGATGACAGAGTGGGAGGAAAAGAAGAGAAGAATGACAGAGGAAGGGAAAAGTGTTTGACAGCTATAGACTGAGTGGGAGGAGAGTGGAGGGAGGTGGAAAGAGGGAAACAGGACAAATAAAGGAGAGCAATGACTGACATGTGCAGACTGAGTGGGAGGAAGAGGAGGAGGAGAAGTGCATCCCGAGAGATTGAGAGGAGTGAGGTGATATGGCTGAAGAGGGAGATGGGAGCTAAAGAGAAAGAGTCGGTAAAAGTCAAGAATAATAGAGACCTTCAGAATAATATCTCTATCATGTAAAACCTCAGAGATCACAGTGATCTATATTCTATAGAGCTCTAAATATTCAAAGAAATACTTTGGAATTGTTTCAGTGTGGTTGTATGAGGTTCTTCTTCATACCTACAGTAGATGACAGTGAAAATAAGCAACGTGCTGCTGTGAACGGGGGCAACAGCACAACATCGATTAACCTAAAAACCTAAAAAACTCAATATTGGCTCTTTCCAACTGGGAAGCGAAGCTGTTTGGATTTTCCCTCAGAGAACACAGGAGCTGCTGGTCTATCACTGAACCTCGATTAGTTAGTGAATTAGTTATTCGATTGAATTTCCCTCGGATGAATAAAGTATCTATCTATAGTTTGGATTCATCAAAGCCACTATTTAATATAAACAAACTAATCAAGGCAGCTGGAAACCAGTAACTCTCGTGTTCTTCTGTTCTGTTTTTTTTCTTTTGTTAAAGGAGTCTGGTGCTTTTAAGAAACCAAAGATAAAAGCTTCGACTGGCTGTCGGAAAGAACCGTCTGACAGCAAGATAAAGCTGTGAAAATATTCAAAATAAAGACTGGGGGCGTGCTGACAGCCATCTCCTCTAGGTAATATACTAACTCTGAACCTCATACAACCACACTTCAAATCATCTGAATGTTCCCTTTAACACTAACTAGAGCTGCTAAATTATATTCTAAAATAAGATTAGAGAATTGTGTTTTATAAGATGACCCCCATATTCCAACACCAGACTTTTTTTATGACAAAAATATATTTTACCAAACAAGTTCTAGTGGCAAATTGTTGCCAAGATATTACAAGCCTTTTTATACATGAAATTCCAGGAAGTGGACACTTACCTTGACCTTTAAGAAATAACCTAAAATATATTTTTCAGACAAGCTAATGCACAAGGCATAAAGAATATTAAGTAGAGTCTTACGTGTGTAGGCAGGTAGAGGTCGTAAGGTGTCCCAGAGTCGACATCAATGGCGTGGAAACCAAACAAGGAGCCGTAAATGACCTTTAACCTCTGACCTTCCTCCACCGTCAGGTCAACAGACATTGGTTTCTGAGGCAGGGACCTGAATGACTGAACAGGGACAGTGTGTGACTTAAAGTGACATTTTAATAACACATTTTACATATAACCTGCGACACCAGTCATCTAACTAGAACTGCTGCATTAAAAAGCAATCAGCAAGTCACTTTGACAATTTGAAGAGCAGCTGCATATAATTAAGCATCCTAAGATAGCCATGCTGTTACTGCCACAAGGTGGTATATTTTGATCCATTTTCTGCGGAGAGAGGGTTAAACTACGCAGGAGAAAAAAGTAGCTCAAGCCACGAAGGACACAGAGAAATGGGACACAGCTCTGCTGAGAGTCTGTGTGTTGACTCTCATATCTTGGATGTGTCATGTGCAAGTTTTTGGCCGTGGAAATGACCCTATTAGATTTTCTTTGTCCATGTCTATCAGTGATTTGTCCTACACGTGCAAAGACATGATAATGAACTACTGCAAAAATATGGATCTTGGGACAATGGAAGCCTGCACCACATTTCATGGCAACCCAACAAGTCCAACACTCCCATCATATAGCTAACGTGGTTAAAACAAGATCGCTGTGTTGCTTACAATATCATGTCACTTTCACACTGACAGCACAGGAGATACATTAGCTGTTGAAAAATTACCAACCTTGAAGGCCATGAATTTGTGGTAGGGTTTGGGGGCCCAGGCGTAAACCTCCACAGCATTCTTCAAAGCAATCACTAAAAACTTTATCTTCTCGTAACGCACTGAAGAAAAAAACGGGAAAAGAACCTGATTACTTTGTCTCTGTACGTTTATGTCTACTAAAACAATACTTACGTTTCTAGGAAGTCTAGTCTTGTGCATAGATAGGAAAACATTGTATCATTCGATGTGCCCTTTTTACTTACCCACTTTATAGTGTACACAGCCTTCCAGGTCACCTACTGAGGTCCAGCCCTGTCTCTTCTCCACCTCTGGGTCATTGTGCAGGATTTTATTCCTTAACCAGGACAGGTAGTACAGACGAAGCTTGTTCTTTTTACCTACAGACAGACAGAGAGAGAGAGATGAGGGTGAATCCTGTTTAGAAGAAACTGGACCTCCTTCACACTGAACCAGTTACATTTAGACGTAGAATATATTATAAGTATATGCTCAGAACAACAATTGATGGTGAAAGGAAGGCAATTCCTTCCTCAAAGTCCTAGATCGGAAGCCCAGGATCATTTATAGTGTTTGTTATTGTAATATTCATTTTTGCCACAAGAAGCTGAAGTGCACAACCACCACCTGTTCTACATAAACTGATAGGCAGCTGTCTGGAACAGTTCGGAGATGTCAGTGTGTTTTGTCCACTTGAACCTACAGGACATGTACCTGATATAGTGATCAGCACATTGAGTCCTTCCAACACATCCATCTGCTGGAACCTTCGTCTGCTGATGAGGGAGTAGACTTTCCCCTGACCGCTGCGGTCCAGCAGCCACAGACCGTTCTCTGTCCCCACCAACAGATTCACACCTGCACAACACAACACAACACACACACAGCCAACAATATATATAAAGTCTGCAGACTGACAAGAAAAAGATATTTTCCAAAACCTAAGATTAATAAAGTTTGTTTGTCATTTAGTGCAGAAGGTTTAATAAATAATTTCTGTTCACATCTACAATTTTAACACACACCTCTGGAATAATAACACACATGCAAACACAAATAAAATCATGCAATATAAAACTACAAACCCCATAGTCCAGCACAGAGAACCTCAGTGTTGAATTTCTTCTTGTACTTGCGGATCTCTGGAGTGTCGCTCTGAGGTCGAATGTTGGTTGGGTTCACATTTACCACAGAGCCCTTCCTGTGGTTCTCTCTCTTGATTGGCTCGCCCTTACCGCCCGCTACACAGGGACAAAACAAGCAGGGTGGAGTTCAATGACAAGGACGGGGGTAAAGCTGTGTTCTCTCATGTCTTTCTCTGATGTAAATAATCTCACAAATAATCCATATATTACTAGTACGATGTATAGATATACGCTGTGTGTGTGAGTGTGTAAATGTACTCACGGGGGCTCTGTGGTGGGGATGTCATGGGGATCAGTCTCGGATCGATGAAGGACAGGAAGGAGGAAGAGGAAGAGGTGGAGGTGTTTTTACCAGCAGGACTGCTGATGGCCTGATGGTGAACAACAACAAGAAAGATTTTTATTCCACATTATCTTTTGTATTGTTTTGACTCCATAGGAATCATAACAAATCCTATTCATGGCTTTACAGATCAGTGACGCAACTCTTGAACATCAGTAAGTCATTGCTTCTAAACTGTGCCACCACTTCCCCCTGGTGGACAAAAATAATTAATGCAAGTATATATATATATATATATATATATTATTATTATATTGTTTTAAGCAAAACATACTCATCAAACTATTATCAAAATCAAACATCTTTTATACATTTTTCAGTTACCATCAGGTTCATTGATTCAAAAAGTTATTGTATTTGCTTCCCAAATCTCACACCTGAAACACCTGTAGAAACTCTTTTTATGGACTGTCCAATCCTGACCATCTGTACTATATTCCAGTTCTCAAACTGCACTATGCAGACCTTATGATTTTTCAACGGTGATATGAGATGAACTTTGCCATAAAATTCTCTCTCAGTTGCGCTCCTCATCTATCTATGCCAGGAATGCAGTGATTCCGTGTAAACTGTCACGCTGGGATCACTGGACATAGCAGTCACTTCCAATAACATTCCCAGATATTGATGAGTCATGTAATAAGTGCCATGAGACCCCTGTCACATCACTCATCAACACATCATCAACACATACATGTTCTTACACTCATACTGGACTTCCATTATTAAAATATCCCTGACATGGTGGGCTGCTAACTACTCTCTGGTTAATCTGGGTTGTAAACTCACATGTAGGTCCTGGTGTGTGGGGGACCGAGGGGCTGTGGGTGACTGCGAGTAGTTGAGTTCACGCGTGCGCTGCTGCTGGCCCAGTGCATTGTGGGTCGGACTGGAGGAGGATGTTTTCTGCAGAAGGTCTGGTA
The DNA here is from genome assembly GCA_903364295.1 of Serranus cabrilla. NCBI lineage: Eukaryota > Metazoa > Chordata > Actinopteri > Perciformes > Serranidae > Serranus > Serranus cabrilla. Next base: position 949,925 of record CAFUXE010000109.1, on the reverse strand, counting down.
GCAGGTAGGTGTCATCTGAGCCTATCCGAGAAATCTGGAACACAGTGAGAGACGAAGCATGAAGGCATGGGACCATGTCGACTGTGGTGAATTTTAATCATCCGAATAATTGTAGGAATTGTTTTTTATGACATTTTTAATTAGGTGGACCTTATAAGTTATGATTATCCTATTTAGAATTGTTGTTTAAAAAGGATGTTCACTGGAAAAGACGTGTGTCCAGTCTGTGATGCAATAAAAATACTTTTCTAAATGTTTCTAAATGAAAAGTAAAGTGAAGTTATTAGGATAATGGTAACATGAAATTTTCATATTGTCCAATGCTTAGATGTGAATGTAAATCTATTACATTGCTGTCATCAAGTTGTGAAGGACCAGTGGAACAGAGTATAACAGTACAGGTGTAGCACCATCTAGCTGTGGAACATGAAAATGCAAGAAAGTGTTTGTAAGGGGAAAAAGGGAACCAGTGTGTGTGTGTGTGTGTGTGTGTGTGTGTGTGTGTGTTTTGATGATGACCTGGTTAAGATTGTGGTGAGGTTGCAGTACGATCCCATCAGGTATTCCTCTGAAGTGTTTCCCCTTTCCGTTGGACAGGCCAGACCTTGAAACACACGGACAGGTGGAGATTATAGACTAGAGTCTGACTGCAGGTGCTGCATTTATTTATTGGAAACAAGATCAATACGTCCTCCAGATCAATGGCAACAAAAACCAGGATGATTTACTTCCTGGAATCAAAAGTCAAACCAGAAGAGAAATAGTTTGACAATAATTTAAAATAATAAACAGTGTAATCTATTTACCCCTACTATAAGCAGACATAAATGCATTGCATCACAGTAATGATACAATTAATTTTATTGGCATGTAGATGTAAACCAATGACAAATTAAGATTTTTCCAAGCTTGATTTTTATTGGAATTTTAATCCTGAACATGTGCAGTTTTGTAAATATGTGAATTAAATTTGTATTTTGGCTTTGGCTTAGCCTTGGCAGTGAGCACAGAGTTTCTCAGCAGAATTCAGAGTACACATACGGCTTCTTGACTCAAACTTTTCTCTCATTCTTAATATTGGTTTCACATTGGTACGTGACATCTTGTGACAGGGCATATTTCATAATTGAGCTGTTTGGGAGCGCTGAACGAATGATGCAATTCCTTGTTGCAACTTTTTATGACCCTGCCAATCTGATTTTTATTTTTTTAGATTAAAAGAAAAGACTGGGTGAAAAGCATGGTGCATTCAACATGACATGGACGTGTTATACTGCTGATAAAGATCTCACCTGGTCCTCTCTTCGTCATCACTGCTGCCAATCTCGTCGCTGGATGAGGAGTATTCTGTTGCCTTGTTGAGCCGCCCCAGAGCAGATCGAACACCCTGTGAGCAAAGGGGAGGAACAATGAGGTCAGCTGAGTCAGAAGATCAAAAAAAGAACGATTAGAGAGGAAGTTTGCTCTAATGTGGTATTGATGAGGCTGATAACAAAACACTTATTCTACATTTAAGCAACTGGAACTTGTGGGAACTACTCTGAGGTTAATTTAATGTAGGAGGGGAATTTTGTGATGATAGTGCAACTCATTTTTAATCAGATCAATGTAATTACACTGATTTTTCCGATGTTAACTGTCATTCCCGCTCACACATGTCTGAGAAAGCAGGTTTACGTGTGTGTGACAGAACGGCACAATTTCCCCATAAATGTGAGAATGTGAAACATAAAAAAAGTACTTGTGTCTGTCCGCTGATTACATTGTCCTGCGTCCTCCTGTGCTGCTGCAGACGGTGCTGCAGAAGAGGACTCTCCAGCTTGAAGTAGCCTACAACACAGACACACACACACACAGACACACTCATTAGTAACATTACATTAGCAGCAGTTCGGCAGTGTGAAAATAGCAGCAGGGTGATGTTAAGCAAACTGCTGAACCTGTACCACATTAACATTACTGGTGGGCTATAATTACAGAGGTATAATTACAATGGACAAATGAGGCCACTGTCAAAAACATGGCTGCCTCTGCTGGCCTCTACATTGGATCTAACATTGTGCATCACTAGGCTGGATAGCTTTACTGCCACACACTGTAATTGAGGAGCTAAATCCAAAGTACAGCTTGACCTGCAAACAAGGAGCAATCCTCGGGTTCAACTGATGTAGACGTGCCACAAGCCTGAATTCTTTCTTATCACCAGCAGGGGGAGATTACAAAAAGGTTGTTTATGGTCTCACTCGCTAGTTCCAAGTCTTCTTCAATATAGCGTTTATTTAGTAAATTATGAACCCATTTAGAGTAAAATGGACAGATGGATATAGCAGGGTATGCTGCAGTGACCTGCCAATCAAGATAGAGGTGTAGCAAAGTGTATCCATGGCGCTGTGTACATTTAAATAGTCTCAAATCTGTGATTTTGTCTTTTATAGTGTTTCCAGCTCATGAAAGTTAAGTTTGTTAGTCATGTCAAAATAAAGCATCATGAACCATTATTTGTGTTTGCTAACCCCTCTAGATGACGCGCTTTATATAAAGAAAAAGGCTCAAGGAAATTGACTTCATGACATTTCGGCGTGCTTTCATCCATTTGTTGAATAGAGAGCAGCTTCTAGTGGGCTCAGAATTAAAGAAATGGGTTTGTGAAGCTTTGTTTGGCCATCACTAGAAATCATTTGTACTCAAAGACACTCTAACGAGTTATCTAAGCATTCCAATTAATATGAAAATCTATGGGGCTCCCCCTGCTAACAAAGCTAGTTAGCTAGTGCTAGCGTTAGCTGGTAACCTATTGTCATCCCCCTTAGTTGCACTCTGCTATCTTGTGTTGAGTTGGTGTCTGTTCACTGGATGAATGATTGATCATTGTTCTTTTAGCTTTATTTTGTTCTCCACAAACCCCTGAGAAGAATCTGTGACTCTTTATCTTCTAAATGTTTCTCCCACTACCCACTAGGTCTTGAGAAATCATCGACTGTAGTGCTTGTGACAGAGGTTACTGATCCCTTGTCCCATGCTAACTGTGTTATTTCAGTTTATGTTATCAAACCAAGGTATCTTACTCACTTTGTAAATTATATATATTGATGCTACAAATACCCTTTCCAGCTAAAGTATAGTTCAAAGAGAACAGCAGCCTTTTCTCAGTTGCATCATGAGCTGATAAAAAGCTTTTTAACAACAGTAAAGCCGTACGAGTCTCTAGGAGAATCTCTGATCTGCGGCTCCAAACAAAGAAGACCGAGGCCTGCAGCCAAACCGAGTGGGAGGCATCAAAAGCTGTTTCCTCCCAAATACACACAGAGGGAAACTTTGAAATACTAAACATATTCTCTCCATCTTCCTCTCTTCTTACAGTCACAACAAGGGCTTCCTTGATGCCATGCAAAGATGAGACAGAGAGTAGAGCTTTGAAAGAGCAGTTTCTTTCTCTCCAGACACACAGGTAGAGAGGGCAGGCTTTCAACTCGTTTCTCTGTGCTGTGGGCTCTTATAGTTAGTGTATGTACTGTCTGTGGAGTGGCTGTATGCATCTGGTGTCAGGATATTGTTTAGGGTGAGGAGTGTAGGAGCACGTCAACTGGGTTAACATGCTCCTGGCTGTTATATTTTAGAAGCCGCCAAAGAAGTTCCTATTTTATATCTATGAGCTATAGAAGCCCACGTCTGCCAAAATAAGATGGGAAGGTTTTTATAATATAATTTGATTAATATACCTACTTGAACTAATGAAATATATAATTATAAAAAATAATGAGAAAGTATCTCAAAATGTAGAGTTAGTATCTCATGATAATGAACACTTCTTCAAAAATAATGATTAAAAATGATTTAGTATTTCAAAACAATGAGAAACTTTCTCAATGTAATGACTTAGTATTTCAAAATAATAAGTTAATATCTCAAAATAATGAGTTAGCATAGTAAAATGATGAAAAAACTTTATCAATTACTATTTCAAATAATTTCTTAGTATCCCAATGACTTCATAACATTATAAACACTAATTTCTCAAAGTCACGAGTAAGAATCTCAAAATAATGAGTTACATTCGCAAAATAATGACTTTGGATCTCAAACATAGTCCGAAACTTTCTCAAAAGACACTAACTCATGTATAAGTTAAGATACTATGATACTAGATACTATGTAGTAATATTGAGAAAGTTTCTCATATTGTTGTGATAAGTCATTATTTTGAGAAGGTTTTTTTCAGTTTCATAATTAAAAGGCTATTTTTTTCACCACATTGGTAGAAACAGGCTTCCATAAAATGAGCAGAGTTAATGAATTGGATGCCTCACAGAGCAGGTGACTTCATGAGGTGCTGAGTTACAGACCTGGGTGGTTGCTGCTGCCAGAGGAGACTCCATGCGAGCGTCCACTCTTATCTGCTGCAGACACTGGGCTGCCACTAGATGGAGAAAGAGGCACACAGACGGAGCAGCACAGCCACAGAGAGAGAAGAGTGTTTAACATTATACACTTCTATATGTTCTAATCTTGAGTGTATCCTTCACGCTGCCACTGCAATGACCCAATTTCCTCACCATTAGTTTCATCGAATCGAAAATAATCTTCCAAGCTAAACCAATCTGATCTCCCCGTGACCGATTGTTCTCTAATAGTGTATGCAGCGTGTGTCACAGTAAATAAGGTTCCCTGTAGCTGAGAGTTAAAGAACAGCCTGCTCATAGCATGCTTATAATACCACATTAGGAATAAACAATGTTTGCTCACATCCTATTTTAGACTAAGACTCGTATTGTTGACAACTAAAGGACAGGCGGATGAATTGTATCTTGTGGCTTAAGGCAACCAGCTCAGCTGATACTTGCAGCTGAATTAGCTTGTGAGAAATTCCAATTTGAAGGAATTCCTCACTGTTGAGTTTATTAAATACACAATATGAGCCAGTGAATGGACTGCCTTCAAAATAAATTGCTGGTGGAAATATATGGAAGTATATATATATATACTATAGTGTGGAATTTTTTATTGACATTGTTATAGCTAGGTTTGTAGCACAAGATTACGTCATAATTTCCTGAAAATATTATAAAATTTGCACATTGAAAATGTACTAAAACACAGTAATGTGATATCTTGACAAGTAATAATAACAAAATATCCTGACTGATATGACCATATTAACATTTACCTTTAATAAAATACCTTAATGATGGTGAAATCAGTTTGATGGATAATTAAGCAATATCAAAGTTTTTTCTACAATACAATAAAAATGAAAAATCTACTAGTGTTATGTTGTTTTTGGACAAAGATGCATTAAACTAAAGTCCCTTTCAACGGGAAATGAACACACACATACGTTTGCTAACTGGTTATTGTGTGAGGATCATTCATTAGTCAGGACCTTTTATTCTATTATTGATCAAGTTATCAAATTATTATTGTTTTTACAATACTTCCGCTTTTAACTGTATAAATTGATCAAATTGGGAGAAAAATATACTTTATATTTCTGCCACATTTCCTGAAATGTATTTACTTGAAGCTTCAGGGAGAAGTGATTCTTTCAAATGATTGGGTTTTAATATATTTCTGATTAGATTTAGTGCAAATTTTATTTCACTTTACGGGGTTATTAAATTTACAGGGAGTAATTACAATCCTGTAAATGACACCAAGTAATTAGTCTCAAACTGACTCATCATTTTGTTATTCATTTTTGGCATTATGTCATTTTTCTGTGGTTACCGTGACTACAGTGGCTGTCTGGGACATTATATGCCGGACACAGAGGCAACACTCCCACTAGTCGGCCTCACATCCTCTAGTCGTGTTTTTCAGAGATCTTGCAAACTCTTGTAGATTCTAAATTAGGTAAATAAACAATTTATTGCAACATTTCTCTAGCTTGTCAAAACCGCTGGTTGGCTTGTTGGAGATCATCTGAAGCTAACTGTAATGATGTTGAAGTCAAGCATAAGAAACGTGTGTTTGCCACAGATCTCATTTTCTGCCATGATCCAAAAATCCAATGCAAAAATCCCATAGGCTAATCCTCAAAAGACCCCATGGAGATGCTAACTGCCAGGGTTGGCCTACAAAAATACATCATTCAGTTTCCTCTCTGTAAAAACTGTTTTCTTCAACCTTAAGATGACACACATCTCTGTGCATTGGTTGTGTGTTCAGTGTGCATAGTGTACCTTGAAGCGGCCCTCTTGTGTCCCATCACCAGCTCTCGACAGTAGAACTTGGAGGTAGTGCGTTCTGGGACCTGGAGGTTACACAGAACACAGAGCAGAGGACGAATCCGTTAACGTGACTTGACAGAAACACATACTGTAGCTAGTGAATACACAAAGATGGCAGTCTCCTGGTGGTCCTGATTGCTTGTTTCACTTCTCATAAGTTTGAGCGTGCTCTTTACGAGGGTCTCGCGTCTCGCCAAGCGGGATTTCAGCTAATTATAGGAAGGTTTCTGCGGTTATGAAACCTTTATGTACAACAACCTCCAAAGTGCCCGAAAGGGTGTAGAGCAGAGTGCAATAAAATCTTTAATAACCCACCAGGAGATATTTATTACTGAGAATCTAATGAGACCATTTGGCTTCGCTATTTCTTAACATTTCTCAGTTGCTCCTTTAAACTCCCCAAAGCCGTGTCCAAATCCCACATGTGGTGTGGAAATATCATCTGACTCAGGGATATTTCTTAAGCTTTTTCAACAGTGTTGCATGGGTGATATGACAGGAACAGCATTGTGAAATTAATAGCAGATCAATCTGTTCAAGTGTCGCAAGCCGCTGTGTTTTTAACGGGATCTTTCAACATTACATTCTTGTCAGATTCTCAGTCGTACCAGCCAGCTGGTGACTTCTTGACCTCTCATCTCCTGGGTCACATGGCCTAGTTACAGAGAGGAAGACACACCCAGCAGAGCAGGAAGTCAACTGTGGGAATACCTATCATCTTTCTGACAAGTTGCCCACATCCTGCATCTGGCTCCCCTGAACGCGCACACGCAGCCTGTCTGCTGTTTCCTGCCTACTATTGAAGCAAAACATGAAATCAAAATCTGAGCTCACTAAGAGGGGGCCTGCATTACCAAAGAGCCCTCAGCGTGAGCTTTCAACTGCCTGACTTTGGGTTTCAGATGATTTCAATTCAGAATTGTAAAAATCCTTAAATGCACTGCTATAAAACAGGTATTGTGCTGCATTCCATTACACAATGCTCCTCTCGTTTTTTTCTTGTGTAATAAATTCAGCACACCCCTTCCTTTGTGTGCTTCTTGCAAGTTCCTACTGAATTACTGATCAGATATGTTGAATATAGATTTAAAAAAAAAGGACAACACATTTTTCCACACATTTTTTTCCAGTATGTTGTGGCAGTGCACTAAAACATATTTGTTGTTATTTATTTTGGACTAATGTATTTTTTATTTTAATATTTTTATTTCAAATTTTATTTTGAAAAAAGTTGAATGAAATCCTGTATGTTTAGTAGCCTTAACCAAGAAGTTCTAGTACACTAAAATCTATCGATCAATCGCTATCATATTTTATTATTTCATAATAATTTTTACTTTTTATATTATATATCTATATACATTTATAAAAATGTCTTATTAATTTATTTATCTAATTTATCTACATTTATTTTTGTATTTGTTTATCAGTTCAGTAAAATCATTTGAATTGAATTATATGTATATATTTTTTCAGTTTATTCATATTTAATTAAAGTTAGGGTGGATGATTCCACAATGAGTAATCATGTGAAATAACTGAGATCACAATATTGACAAAAGACACTTGGGATTATCATTTTTTCTGTCATAACTCTGTAGTCCTAACTACTGGCCTGCACTATTGACGTGAATGTCCCCAAAAGCAGTGAGTTTTAAAGCCACAGCACAGTTTGGTAGCACCACCATCCTGCATTCACAGGAGAGCGTACAGAGTTATTAAGTGCTCTACTGACTCCATATGGCCTCCTGTTACTTCAACAACATAACATAGCAAACAGACAGCTTTATTGGGCTCCCCTCCTCTTTCTGTAGTTGTTATTAGTTGTTCTATCAACTCCATATGGTGTTCTGTTGGTAAATACACCTAACAGCATATTCTGTTCATAAAACATCCAGCGGGGGAGCCGTGATATTAGACACGAAGTAATGCAGACAGAGAAAGAGAGTGAGTGAGGTGTGTTTATCAGAGATGTTTTTAGTTAAAGGCACTTCATAACAAGGCTTAAACTAAAGCCCAGCCCCTCTCCTCTCCTCCCAGAAGAATACACACAAACACACCCCGCACTGTGCCAACCTCGTGCTGTGTGCACCACTTCCTTAGCTTGGTATGACCAGAATACAGGATGTTCAGCACACACCAACACATTACACCAACGGCATGTGATGCAGGCTTCATCCCGCGCCTGGCATGACTAGAACAACAACTTCCTCTTTCGATCGGTTCAATTCTTCACTTGTAAGTCATCTAACCTGCCGGCATTTAAACGAATGTGTCGTCCAGCAGGTAACATGGGACTTGCTGCTCACCTTAGGTGGTGCACCGGAGTCCCAGAAGACATCGTCAGTTGGGGACATGGGGGAAAATATGGACAGCGGGGAGATGGCCATGTCTGACATGGAGCTGCTGTGATGGGCTTCTCGGCTTGAGCGCAGATTGGCATTCTGGGAAAAGGAAAAGTTCACCTATTGTCATTTATTCCTGCAAAGTGTATTCATGCTAATGCTGTCGAAATTAAAGCATTAAATATTTCAAATTGATCGCAAAAGGGAACGCATTAAACCTCAAACCTGTAGTACTTCTGAGTAATGATAGTAAAAAAACATCTTAACACACATTTGTCAAGCATGGCTTACTGTGCCTAATGTATAAGGGACATCATGTGTGTACCTGGTTGAGGTGAGCTCTCTGCATGGCTGGAGTACAGGGACTAGAGCTGCTCCCAGAGCCCAGCCTCGAGTGCACCTGGCTGGGTAGACCAGCAGCCAAAAGCAGCCTGGCTAGGTTTGATTCCTGGAAGTCCATCTAAAACATAAAACAGACAAGATGTATGTGTGTGTGTGCATGTGTGTTGTGTCAAGTAATTACACTGACATCACCATGTCTTTTTCTCACATACAGTACAAGCCCTACTGTACACAGCACATGCATATTAAGCATATAATGTGGCATACAATGAATGATCACGATGAGGATCATGTGATGATTAATGTGATGCAGCCATGACACATGACCTAGTGGCTGATTTAGAGCTTCAGGGAGGGCATTGTGGTCACTGTAGTCAGCACTTTAGAATCACACTGAAAAACTCAGAAGTCAAAACACTTAAAAGTTACTTCCAACTACTGTATACACAGCTTATCCACCAAACTTTTACTTTAATGTTTTGATTCTCAGGTCAAAGTTTGGAACACTTTTAAGAACAACAAGTTTTGTACATAATGGCCCCGACATGAAAAGAGTGCCACTAATCAGCCGGGGTCACATAAACAAACATTACAGCTCAGTGTTTTTCTTAGAAGTTCCCAGTTCCAGATGTACTCTAGATTTGTTGCTAAATCAGGCAGCATCATCCTCAGCTTAAAAGATAATAGTTTAATGCAATTTGAAGCACTTTGATGCTGATCATCTGAGAGCTTACACTGTCTGCGAGATAAGTTAGAGGGGAAAGATGGGGACTACTAATAACCAAATACAGACAGAATGATCTGTATGAGAGTTCTGGATACAATCAGAATAAATAACAGAATAAATAGATTTTATTTTCAACCTTCGTCATTTGACTGTCAGCTGTTTAAAAAAAAACTGTCTTCAAGAAATGGCACCTTTGGTCTGTTTCCTGTTCAGATTCCCGGTGTGGTTTAGCTACAATGCTAAGAATAGAGGGTATAGACCACATGTTTTCTCCCTGTACAAACAGTCAGCATATGCCACCATGCATGACATGAAAAAAACGACAAGAAGTCAGCGCTGGCAGCAGGGTCTGCCCTCAGCTCTTTCTCCGTCTGAGCTGTGTCTACTTCATGTTAAGAGCATGGGATGATATGAAAGTTTCATGTCAAGAGCGTCCTGGCCAAATTATCCTAATAATCATGGATTATTATACTTGACCTTACATGTTGTTCGGAATAAAATAAAGGCCAAGGACAAGTAAGTGTCAAAAAAGCCATAGGTAAAATATATGTTAAAAAATAGCAAAGTTGTGTGACTGCTGTCCCTTCTGAATATTCACAGTGAAGATGGAGCAACGTTGGAACAGATAGAAAAACTGCAGACTGTTAAACTCAGCTTTGCACCCCAGTGAGAAGAGCAGCTCTATTGAAAACACCCAGGCCTGGGAAAGGAAGAGGGGGACCGCAACACACAGTGCTGACATTATCACGTCACATCCGACCAGAGTGCCTCCTCTGGTCGGATGTGACACTCTTTTTTGTGATGCATTTATTGAGCAAGCTGAGCCTTCAGCCATGGTAGCTAGGCATCGTTTTTCAAGTTACTCGTGCGACAATATTCATGATTATTTCGATAATTTTTTTTCACATTTGTGAGTGTTTTTATTTCTACACAACCCTTTATAAAATCGTAAATCATCCCATCCGTAATGTAACTGCATTTAGCTTACTTTCTCCGGTCCTTTGTGACCTTTAGGTGACAGTGGTATGTCAACTGAGATAAAGATGACGTGACAAACCAAAGGTAAGGAAAAAGGATTGGTATGAGGAACTAAAATCAATGAGTTAAAACAAAACAATAAAAAAAAGACGGACAGAGCAGCAGAGTGAAAGATGTGGAGGTGATAAAGGGTGCTAGACAGCTGAGGTTTTACCGCTGAGCGCTGGCTGTTTGCAGGACGACTGGGCGAGGAAGCAGCAGCGGCGGCGGCAGCAGCAGCAGCAGCAGCAGCTGCGCTCCCACTATTAGCTGTTAGCTTCTGGACAGCTGCCACTGGCTTCTCTCTCTGCCTCTGCCTCTCTCTCTCCCTGTGTCTGTGGTCGTGCTGCAGCGACAGGAGCTGGGTTTGGTCCTTGGGCAGGGTGCGGTGGGATCTCCTGCCCGCTGAGGGCTGCTGATGCTGAGCCAGAGGCTGGGGCTTGGCTTGCGGCTGTAGCGGAGGCTGGGAGAGCTGGGCCTTATGCTGAAGCAGCTGGTTTGGAGCCACGGCTCTCTATGTAGCAAACATGAAAAGCAAACATAGAAACTGACGGAGCCTGGGAGTGTCTGCATGAAATAACATACATGTATAATGTACTGTGAGGCACTAGTGTTCATGAAAATTTCACGTTGTCTATAAAGTATATATAAAGTCAAGAAAACAAGGCATTAAATACCTCTGAGAGACGCTTTTTCAGATTATCCCTTTACTGTATCTGAGGCATGTGATGACAGTGCTGCTGCACAAAATCTCTCAATCTCAGAAATCACTTTGTGAATTTGCCCCCTCAGTCTTATTAGCTAGTTTTACATGAACAAATTGATGACACATAACCTATCACAAGACATAAATGTCATTTTCATCTGATTTCAAGCCCTCTTGCAAAGATGAGCTGAATCTGCTTAATCAGAGTTAATTACATCTTCCATATTTTGGTTGAATGACTAATGCTGATGGTAGAATGGCCTAATATTCACTAGTCAAATTTTACTTCAGAAGGAAAATCACTTCAGATACAAATCACAAGGAATAATAAGATGTTGTAATTAAAGAAGAACTGAGGGGGATAATAAGAGCTAATACTTTTAGTTAAAGTAGGGTATAATACAATACTGACATGCACACTGGAGGAATGACATAGAACTTGACAATGCATGTATGATTTTCTATTCCCATTAAATTGTCTGATGTACACAGTATTTTTGCTAATTTGCAGTGCAAATGTGTGTTATTTCTGAGCACAAAGACACTCCCAGGTTCTGTAGACACTGACAAGACAAGCCATGACTGTTGCAGCTCATAAACACAGTGTATCATCAGGCGTGTTGATGATACAGCATGTAAGAAAGAAGCTGATTTGACTGACTTCTTTGGTATAAACATAGACCAACAGAAAACATTCATAAAAACTGCATCAGTCTGGTGCTGACATTAAGCTTGGACATGTGACAGCAGCTGCTTCTCTGGCTGGAGAATCTGATTTGCAAGCAGAACTTTCTCCAGGAAATGTGATAAAAGCACAAATAAAGAACCGCTACTGTCATCTACATCTCACAGCTCGGATTGTCTGGAATTACAGCTGTAACAGAACCAATAGCTATTTTATATTTCCAGAAGGATGAATTGAACAAAAAAAGTGACAGCTTTTTGTTTTACGACGTTGCATTTATGCACATTAGACACAAATTCATTGTGAGTTTGTGCAGATCAGCACTGAGACTGAGCTCCAGGTACACCTAAACAGCCCAGAGAAAATAAAGTTACACAGCAGACCTTTTGGTTTTCCGCTGAGGCTAGCCACATAAAAATGAAAAATATATAAATGCTAGACACTGTATCTTAGTGTTTTATACAGTAGAGTAATAGAGGCAACTGTTGAAAGAGTGTGTGCACTATATGTATGCACACACTTTCACTCATCCAGCAGGTTCACAGAGAAGCACACACACACACACACACACAC
>CAFUXE010000109.1:914248-935600 GCA_903364295.1 Serranus cabrilla | reverse complement strand
CAGTCAAATGAAGAGTAGCCTAAAATAAAAAAGCTGTTTTTTTTGTGTGTGATTGGAATAGTTACACAAAATACATTCATGTATCCATCTGTGTAGGGCTGCAGCGGGGCTAGCGCTATGAAAAAAAAAAATCTTTCTTTGCCACTTTACTTTACTGAGTTCATGATATTTAATTTCTGTAATTTAATGAATCTACAAGTTATGGAGTTATAATCAAGAGCAGCAAGATCTAAAAGATGGGGGACTTTGTGATGTGGTAAGTGTTTGAGAAAGAAAGCAGGCAAGTTGTGAATTTGTATGTCTGAAACACCCACTGAGATGAGATGGTATCATTTTGGAAGAAAAACCGAGAGACAAGTCGAAAGTGAGATGCGAGAAGTGAAAGAGGTCACATGCTGTGAGCAGCGGAGGGAGGGATGAAGGGAGGAAACAAGTGAGGAAAAGGAGAGAGATGGCCTGCTGGGATCAGCAGAGAGAGAGAGAGAGCGATGGAGAGAGAAGGCTTTAAAACAAAAGTGATGGCATGCTGTGATAAGCACTGGCTTAAAAGCTTGTCAAGAACTGACACTGCTGGTACAGTACAGTATATGTCACTGTTGTCTCTCTGAAATCTAGACAAATAGAGAATTAAAAACTATAATCTTACTGGCTTCTTAAATCAGATCTTCAGAACCTGAAAATAATTTCTCAGTCCCATCAGGCATCTGGAGCATGACTCAAACACTCTGTTTCTCTCTAGATTTATTAACACATGTACAGTATAAAGAAACTCAGATCATAAGACTAGGTTTAAAATGTGTCTTGGGCAATCAGACCGAGTGGACAGAGGAGACACACCGCCGTACCGCGTACCGCTTTAGTTCAGAATTCATTACTTTCTGCACCACTTGAAGCTCAAAGGTGAAATTGCCACGCCCACATTTATTACGTCAGATGACAAAAACTTGAGTTGCTAGTTGCTATCTTGTTAAAATGAGCAATTCCCTCGTTTAATGCCCGGCAATCATGAAAAAGAGAAAGAACGCAATTAAAACCTTTGAAGAAATGCAGAAATTATTTTATCTTAATTATATATATGTGGTCAAATGCATCCTAAGAGTGAAGTGATCACACTGGGTCTTGGACCCTGTTTACACTTGTATTTAGCTCTGATTACTTGTGATCTGATCGCCCAAGACACATTTTAAAACAAAATCGAACGGTCTTTCAGGCCCTATCACTGCACACGTATATATGTATATGGATATTTCTAAAAGGTAAAATTTAACCCTGCATTTACAAAAAATCTGTCCATATTACCTTTGTTTTTCTTCGTAATATCTCCTACTAAACTAGAACCGAAGCGGATGCTTACGTGCCAGTAGGTGGTGATAAATGTGTTATATGTTAATGATACATCAAATAGCAGAAAAGAAGATTCTGAGTGTATATAATGAGCTTAATTTCCGATGACGGTAATACACGTTAAACGACAATTTATTTCTTTATTTATCCATATTTAATACCTATTTAGTCAACATCTTTCTCGTACACGGCCCAAGACAAAATGACCTAATGTGACTCATCTGTGTTGACGGACAACGTGGAGGAGTTTGGCGTTGGAGGCTAAGCCCAGCGCTGTTCCTGGGAGCTTGGAACGTCACCTTATAACAGCAGTATTGATTGTTTTTGTTGTTGTTGTTCCTGGCGCATGCTCATTACACAAACCACCATGAGGATATGTGAGATGAGGAGATGACATCATCGTTTCCCTAACCCTGCGTTTCACTCGCCCACATGTACAAAGTTATTGGAGCTTTTACAAATCAGAAACTTAGAAGGCATTTTGGGAAATTGCTGATTTTGTGGCCTAAAAAGAGGATAAAGCCCACGAGAAAATCGTCCAAAAATACCCATGTACCGTCATGTGTAGTTGTGGCCTGAGAGACAATTTATTTATCTTTTTCTCTCTTTTTGCTCTCTTCCCGTCTCCATTGCAGTAATCCTTTCCTCATCGCCTACCCTCACTCTTTCAATTCCTTTCATCTTACTAAACTTTATCTCACTACTCAAAGTAGTCTCTCTCTCTCTCTCTCCCTTTCTCTCACTCACAAACTATTCCTCTTGGATCAAAGCATAATCTCTCCTCAGCTTTAAAAAAAATTATCTCATATCATCATAGTGGGAGCATCACTACTTCAGAAGTTCATATATTTTTCCCATCGTTACAGCTGCAGAACATTTTCTACATTTATTGATTAAACGTTGATCGTTACTAAAAAAAAACATGACTTAAGGTCCCCATTGATGTCTTTGAATGTCTTATTTTGACTGAATAACAGTCAAAAACCCAAAGATATTGAGTATATTATTACAGAAGAAAAAATTAAAGCAGCAAATTCTCACAACTGACAAGCTAGAACAAGAGAATGTTTCAGCTTTTGGCTTGGAAAATAACTTAAACTACTAAATAATTATAAAAATGGTTGCAGATAAATCAGTTATTCAACTAATTAATGGCTTCACTCGGACATCTTTTTCCACGTCATTACGATGCAACCGTATGTAATATATGTATGTTAATTTGACTGTTCTTGAACACAAACACACACTGTTACTTGTTTAGTTTGTATTAACAGGTGAAACAGGCAGCAGATAAAAGAAGTTAATTGAGCTATATGAATATTGGTCATGTAGAAACCATGAAAAAGAAAAAGAAAGAAAATCACATATGAGATAAAAAAAACCTTCAAATAAACGCAGAAATCATAGAACGAAAAAGAGAAAAACACCTTAAAGGTTTACACACACACAATCCAACATCACAGATGTGTGTTACGGACCAGAGCCATCAGAATCAGCCCAAATATTTCAAACTAAATTCCACCTGCCCTCACTCACATAAAAAATGGAGGAATTAACGACAAGCAAGTAAAAAATAGAGAGTGAAGGTTTGTTACCTGCTCTGCGGCGGAGTCCAGAGGCCTTACTGACACATCGGCACTCCTCTGTCTGCCTGGCTGCTCCTGTTGAAGACACACACACACACATGATCCACACACACACATAAAAAGATAACCACATGGGTGACTTCAGATATCTGCCAGTATGTTCCAAAACTTTGATTACTTAACTACATTTTACCTCTACTGAAATTCTAACATCCTCACATTCCACATTAATGGATTAGTGAACGGTCCTTACAACAACAGGAAAACACTGGCACAACAAACACACACACTCGCAGATGCACACACAGACACACACACACGGAGGGAGGTTACTTTAATTAGAGTATACTAAGGTTTTGAGCAGAATTCTGAGAGGTGGAAACTAAAATATTCAGAGTGTGCAAGATGGCATGGAGCTCTTAGCCAACGCCCTCAACTCTAAATATTTCATTATGACCTCTTTTTCAATTTCTCCTGGAAAATCCTTGTATGTCCAATTAGTCCCAACTGAATATTTTTACATTCACAATGTTTAATTAAATCTAGACTTTTTAAATATTTGCATTGGCTGCACCATTGCCTTTAAATTCTGTTTATTCTGCTTGGATGTGAAGGGTCACATTCAGCAGAGCGTAATGCTGAGACAGCAGCTTAACTGGAGGACAAAAGTTCCGTTATAAACTTTGTACATTTGATAGCAAACTGAAGAGCCGTAATCCAAGGTGAGCATGCACACCGAGGGTCGGTCTAGTATTAACACGACAATGAAAGTGGAGGACACCAGCAGCAACCTCATGTTGGGTTTCTCTAACAGCTCATTTCCGCTACACACAGTACGGCTGGACTTTTGGTACTTCATTTTCTCAATTACCTATCAGTGATGGCTGGATTCTCAGCTTACTGCTATGGCAACAACATATAAAACTACCATGACCGCAACAGGCTGAATCCTTTAATCTGCAATCTGCATTTCGTCAATTGTTTGAAGTAGCATTCAGTTTGTCCGGTGTAGGATAAATAGATCAAAGCAAAACTTTTCATTTGACTAGCCAAATTTTTTTCTTTGCTGTGATTACATACAATGTCAAAGCAAAGATGCAAATAGACTCAAACTGCACGGAATTTGTTTTCATCCGCTCCTTTTCAAATTTGAACTTTGCCGTGATAACCAATCAGCTGTGAGACTCTCCTTACAATCTGAGGAGTTCCAGACTTACAGACAGTAGGAGACTAATTGTTTTATTTTTATTTTTTTACCACTGTATCAAAATTACTGAGTACTGAGAGTGATGGGATTTCACTGGTATTGGTACTGGTACCACACCACAGTCTGTACAGTAGTAGAACAGTAGTGACCCTTTTAAAATCCCAGTTCAAGCAATGTGGCAAATAACAGGTTGGCAGGTGCCAGCACATGTCCCAGCATGCATTGAGGCAGAGTAGACCACAGAGTGCTAAGAGAGTGTTTTTTTTCGATCCTCTACACAGCTGATCAGACACGGTTCCTGTGCAGTGTGGCGATTCAAATCCTGCACTTTGCCACCTCTCTCATCTTTAAGCCACTGACACACCACTGAATACATTACGGGACGCAAATCAATCAAAGTGTGAAATGATCGGAACCGGGCACCAAGACGAGTTCTTCATCTGACAAAACACCAGACATCACATCACACACTCACTGAACCTGTCGCGTAATTAAATGCAGATGCATTAAAACTTAATGAAGCATCAGATCGATCCATTAAGCATGCTGAACTTAATGACTTACTGGCAATCTGTGTAATCAGAATCTAATACGTACAGATAGCTCCCTGACTCACACACCAAACAGACATGTAATATAACTAGACAGATATTAATAGCATTGAAATATAGTGTCTTCTACATGAAGAAATCACGGTTCCTAACCTGCACCTAGCTGTTAATATACACCTATTGAAAGTCACTGGTGTGTGTGATAGATTCATTACGCACGTGTTAAAATTAATGACTAAAACAGGATTCTCTGATAGAGAGCGCTGTCTGTCTTTCTTTAGTAAGGCTGGAACTGGCAGAGAAACTTCACCCTCACACACACGTCCTCACTGGTTTGTAACACTTTGTTACAGCAAAGGTGAGTTTCAATTTCCCCCCAAATTTGTATGATGTTATAAATGAGCTTTTAACAAGGTTAGAGATATTTTTAAAGCAACTTCATGGAAGTGAGGGACCTTTCATCAAAGCAGAACAGAAGCAAAACAAAGGAACTGTAATAAATCTCATTTACAAAACTTTTTAAGGTGCAAATGATCGTTTCTCTTTCATATAAAGATCCCTCTTTATATGTTATTCATCAAGATTTCATTCAAGCAGTACCATACAGGTGGACGCTTCAATTTCCTGTATCAGGCTGGGATTAAATTTGATAGAAATGTGTCAAAAAGGTCACTTTCAATCTCATAAAGTTTCGTCCTCCATACTTACTATTATAATATAATAATTATAAATATGAGTTATAAGATCTGTCCTTAAATACTCTCTTCCTCGCCTGCCGTGTCGAGGAAGGAATGTTTTCATCACCGGGGTGACGGAGGCTGACAGGTGCAACCGCTCCATCAGAGCAAAACAAATTCATGTGTTAACTCACTGCAGCATCAAATATACATGAAGCCTAACACACAGCGCAGGTGCCTCACACACTCACCTCACACAACAGATTCCTTCTGACAGGTTATTGGGGTTTTTGGTAAATACAGGTGTTATGTAACATTGGTCTTACATCAACTATGATAAACAATCTGGTCTGTTTATTATCTGTGTCTCAGGTCTGATCAGGACAGTCAGATTATATTATATTTTTATACATGTATAGGCTTCCATCATTCATACTTGACTCACTATTTTTCTAATGATGTGTCATTTATATATCAATTGCTCCGACCACATTACCGTAAAGTCTTGAATAATACACAGTTTTTCTCACAGACTTTCATAGTGATTGGAGAATCCCCAAAAAATCTACATTGAAAGTAAATAGGGGCCACATTTAACTACAGCATAACTCTTCCAAAACAACAGTTTCCAAACTCTCACACGACTACTGCAGTATAATCCAAGTCTCATTTGCAAGTTTCTGCAGAAACTTGCAATACTCGTCCAGACTCACACAGACAAGTAGCCAGTTCAATTCATTAGATATTTCCTCAGTTTATGGAAAAACAAGGAACGGGTGGGTAATTAATATAGAGGGGATCATTTTTGGGGTGGAGTATTCCTTTAAGGACATGCAATATAATCAATCTTTCAGGAAGAAACGTCCAAAGAAGAAACATAATCCCTTAAAGCTGAGCTAATAAATTGTATCTGAACGATATGGGCGATGAATATTTTCACTGTTTTGGTTTTTATAACTGTTCTGGTTCCTTCTTACTGCTCTCATGAGTGTCATTTCAGGACGCAGCAGGCAGCTGCTTTCAGTGTAAAAGCTCCTGATGAAACCCACTGTACACTACCTGCCCCACACTAAACATGCAGTGAAACATTTAGCAGCTAGGGAGACACATACACTCAACGGCCCCTTTATTCTGGAAACCTGTTCAACTGTTTGTTAACACAAATATCTGATCAGCCAATCACATGGCAGCAGCTCCATGCTATTAGTATGTAGACATGGTGAAGACGAGCTGCTGAAGGTCAAAGTGAGCATCAGAATGGAGAAGAAAGGTGATTTAAGCGACTTTGAACGTGGCATGGTTGTTGCTCTGAGTATTTCACAAACTGCTGATCTAACAACCATCTCTAGTGTTTACAGAGAATGGTCTGAAACAGAGAAAATATACAGTGAGCCTTGATGCCTTGTTGATGCCAGAGGAGACTGGTTCAACAGGAACTCAAATAACTACTGTTACAACCAAGACAATCTCTGAACCACAACACGTCCAACCATGAAGCAGATGAAGACCACACCACCACTTTATTAGGTACACCTTGCTCTGCTAATAAAGTGGCCAGTGACAAAGCAGAGCTTAAAGAACCATGTAAAGTAGCCAGAATGCCAATGTTGCTCGTGTTTGTTGGATGTGTAGGTGGTCAAGTGGCCAAAAAAAAAAAAAATAGTTAAGGTTCCAGCAAAAGCAAAGAAAAAAAAAAGCACATTTTGCTTTGCACATAGAGAGTCTCAGACCAAATAGAAAATCAAAGAGCGTGCTTGCTCTTCAGGCACATAAGCACATTTCTCAACTTCACCTCATGGCCAACTGCACACAAGGAAGGTTTAAATTGTAAAAACTCTAAGGATGGCAGGTTCCTCCAACAAGGTAACAATTACTAGACTTCTAATTCATCTTAATGAGGTATTTAGTGATGGGAACTAAACCAGAAGTTGATCTTTACCTGTCTCCTGTCACTCCTCCTGTTTCTCTCATCCAAAAGGACTCTGTTGTCATGGAGATCAGACTCCTCCCCTGGAAAGATCTCTTGAAGCTCCGCCCACTGAAAGGCGCAGTCTGCCAGCTGCCGCCTCTGCTGCTGGAAACAGCAAATAGTACCGGAAAATCATTAAAATATACATACTAACAGCAAGACAACATAAACTGTGAATGCTGTTGTTCCCTGTCGTAATACATGAAATCTTTCTTTATAGCTATTTAGCTGACATCCTTACGAAGTGCAACCTACAGCTCTCTGATCATCAGCATGACACATGAGTGTAACAGTTGCTGGGTATTGTGGGTAAAAGCTTAAGGCGTTTCTTGAGTTGGTTTCTTGAGTGAGGATGTGACTCAGTGGGTGGAAGGTGACACTTCTTGTTAAGATGTGTAGTAGTTGATAAAAAAAAACTTTTATTTCCTGCTTTCTGACCTATACATGCTGACAGGGAAAAAAAAGTGTGAAGAAGCATCACTTACATCCTCTAACTTTTGCCGCTGCTCGTGCTGCTGCTGGATCCTCTTCTGTCTGTCGGCCAGTAGCTGCTGCTTGTATCGTTCCTGCTCCGCCAGCTGCTGCCTGTGCTGCTGCAAAGCCTGGACAGGAATTATTGCATGATCAGAGTTTTAAAAAATCTCACACTCTAAAGTTTTTGATTGAAAGGTTGAACACATTAAGTTAACTTGGCTCTGAACTGAATTATGTTTGACTTTGATCCAGGGTCAACTGGCCGACTGTTCCAGCTGTGATATGAGCCAGTTTCATCTCAAACTTTGACAAGACTAAAGGTTAATTGCTGAGTGTGAAAAGGGATTATAGCTCAGAGTGGACATTTTGATAGTCACTCTACTTTTCTAACTAATATGATGATGACTTTTCCCATCTGAGTTGAGATGATTTCTAAATGTCTTTTGTGATAAAAGGCTAAACTGAAAGTAATGACCCTGAACTTTCTGAACTGACAGCACACCCAGTATCACCCCATTACCAATAATACTACTACCAAATTATAAGGATGAAATCATGCAATTACTAATATAAGTTGAAAAGAATAGAGAGGGAAACAATTTTTGAGACGCGATGGTGATAAACATTTTCACAACAGAGAAACAGCAAGCAGCAGAAATGTACTATTTTTTTGCGAAAAACAATTGATCAATATGACTAAATTCCATGTGCTATTTAAAAAAAAAATGCCGGTCCATCTCTTTGGAGAAATATGTTTTTGTGTCAAAAAAAATGCCATTAATGTTTTTTCTTCACATTTCTTTAGAAACTTAAATCCTAATAATAACTAATTTATTCGTTTTCAGAAATGCCACTTTGTTCACATAATGTCACTTTGTGTTAAAACTTACAAAAACTGAATTCTTTTCTGCTTATGTAATGCTAAATAGATTTTTTTATTCAAGATGGGATGTATGGGATATTCCAGTGATTAGCGACAACATGATTAACAACTTGATTTTGCGCAGTGTCAGCTTTTTTCTTTTCTAAAAGCCTTATTACCTCGGAGGACAAAAATGACCTCTTTCCAAAAACTACTATGAAAATGACCATATTAATATTATTTTCCACTTTTCACCATGACTGCTAGATTGAAAGTTTGATACAACTGAATGCAGTGGAAGCATGTAATGGTTGTTGGATCAAAAATTGAGGCTTTAATGGGTTACGATGGGGCCTATTTTGTTCTTAAGGGTCTGAGTGACTGTACTTTGGCTGCACAGTTTATTATTGATTTATTATAGGAACTAGGATGAAAAGAAGAAAATCACCCCTTTGCCAAAATGAATGCATTAACACAACCAAAATAATAAAAACATTTAAAATATAGGCCCCAAACCTCCCAATAAGGCACAAGGGTTAAATGAGCACTGATGACACAATTAGAGTTCATTTCTACAATATGACTGAATGTGTAATAGGGTGGATATGAATGACACCTACCTGCTGTCTTTGTTGACCCCCACCTCCCCCGTGGCCTCCCTCTCTGACCCCGTCACGGTCCTCCGTCTGCAAACGCAGAAACTCCCGTCTTAACGTCCACTCACCGGGAACATTCACTATGGAGCTGAAAGACAGGGAGGAAACACTGTAAGTGGAAATAACAGACACTGTTATGTGCTGAAGTACACTTGAGGATGAGGAGAAAAACACTGAATCGCTGTTAATTCACCAATGAGATGGTCCTGGGGACAGTCTCTCACACACACACACACACACACACACACGCTTAAAGCTCATCCTAGAAGAAAGTGCTCGGTTCCTAGTGCCATCTGCTGTGTGACGTTCAGGGACAGCGACAGAGATGCCAGTGCATCTGTCCATGGACATACAAACACACATATGCCCCGTAGTGATTCATTAGCTTTGTGTGTGAGGAGCACTTAAGCAGAGGGAGAGTTCATAATGACACGAGAGTTAATCTACTGATAAGTGCTGATGATGACAGAGACCAAACATTTTTAACCAGATCTTTGAGGAACTGCATGTTTACATGGATTCATTAAGTGTGTATGTCTTACCTGGGTTCACCTTCCTCCTCTGTCACCTCGTCATCCTCTCCTTCACTGCCACTGTACTCATACTCTGGACCCTCTGAGGCAGAGAGAGAGAGAGAGAGAGAGAGAGACAGAGAGAGAGAGAGAGACAGAGAGAGAGAGAGAGACAGAGAGAGAGAATATGAGTCATTTATTGCATTATTATCATTTAAACTCATTAAAACAGACAAGAAAAAACAATATCTACTTGGAAATGGAAACCTTTTCTTATATTATGGAGACAGCCATTAGAGCCAAAACAATTAGTTGACTGACTAATGGAAAAGTAATCTGCAACTAATGTTAGGGCTGCACTGATTGGTACTGGCCCCGAATTTTATTGAAAATAACAATTTGGCTGATAGTGAGATGCTGTTGTTACTTATTCAGCTTTTGTGCCACAGAAATGTAGAAATCTACATTATGAAAAATAACTGAACTGTTGACAGTTTAATTTCACTTGGTTTGAATGAGCAAAAATTCAATCATACAAATGTATGATGATTAAAATAATGCACAGATTACTAGATGAAATAATTGATAGCTGGAGCCACAGAGCAATATCCTAGTGGATCTGAACATGTGAAGCGTTGGATTGAAACACACCAGCTGCAGACCACTTGTGGAATGTGTCCCACTTCACTCTGGCGTCCATGTTAACACACGAGCCGCATGAGTGTGAACCTCGCAGGTTCTCTACTGTAAAGTGATGCGTTCGGGGTCTGGTCATGGGTGGTGCCTGGAATGAAGGCCTCTGATGTGTTTTCACTGCTGTGGGTATTCTTCTCTGGCACACAGCACTGCGTCTCTGGCTTTCCCAACCAGCCACTGTTTCATTAAAAATTCCTCCATGCCTGCCGTCTCAATCCTTCATCGTCTGCTGCCAGTAGCAATTTTGTCATTATCAAAGCCACACAAAAGTACAGTGTGGGCAAACTTGGGCAACAAGAAAGTAAATGAGAGTCTTGTTTAGTGGAAGACATATGGGACGGAGTTGTTACACCACGGCTTCAAAACAGCACTGCTGAATCATCTCAATCCTGACCCAGTGCTGCTTTCCCGGCCCACACACATCATTGTTAGGGAGCTGTTTTTTTTTAATGTATATTCAAGCCCTAATTATTTGGATTGTGGATTGGAAAAGTGTTTCTGAGAGTCTTTCTGCACCCAAATTACTGCACAGGCCAACACTGTTCCAGGGGGCTTATTGTCCAAAGGCCAGGATGATGGGCCAGCCAGCTTAGCAGAACAACATTTGGCCAACATATGGTGTGAAAGTAGCTCGGGCTAACTTGAACATTTACTTGACACGCCATATGTTGCCATTAACACGCTGAAAGGTGTGTTTGTTCAAGCCAGAAGGAAGGAGGACGAGTTCTGCTTTTTGCAGTGGACGGAGGAAATCTCCGCTCCACTGCTGTGATGTCATGTTTGAAACGTTTTGGCTCGCGCAGCGTGTTTCCGAGCCAAAGCTGCAGGAGAGGAGAGTAAATTGAGGGTTAATGCCACTTTTGCTGACTGAGAAGTGGCCTCCTTTTTTTTTTTGTCAGTGGTTCATCTTCCAAAACATAGACCATCTTTGGCCAAACGACACTCTTGGGTATGCTGAAAATGACACATCCTTTTTGCATCATGTCCGGAGCATTGATTTTTTCTTTCTCTGCCAGTGACTTTTTCCCACACGCACTTAGACTACCGGCATTTCATTACTCTGGAGGGGCATGGGGGCGCACACACACACATATACAACTGCACCCCGCAACACATCGCATGCACACACACAGCACATGCAGCATGCAGAAAGTCTACCAGTCATTAGTGTGTTTTTATAAGCTAACAGAAGATTAGAACCAGATGGCCATTCTGTTTCCTCCTTCCTTCCCCTCTCAGCTTCTCTCTCTCTCTGTTTCTGTGTCTCTCTCTTTTTCTCTCTGTTGTTATCACTGTCTCTTTCTGTCTCTCGCCCGTCTGCCCTGCCTGTCCTTCAGTTCCCCAAATGAAGATGAATAAAACTAACGGACAACACAAGGATTTCTTACACTGCTTGAATATCAACATGGGAAAAAAAGCGGAGTAAATATCTTCCCCTCCCCTAACTAATCTTTTTCTCACAGTTTGCCTGCCACCACATATTCAGCACACATCCAGAGAGTAATTCATTTTTAGAACAGGATGAAGAGGAAAAAACCTCATACACTCCCTCTCCGTATTGCTAATTTGCCTTCTGCGTCTTTGTCTCTACATCCCTCATTCTTCCTCTTTTCTTCCTCCTTCTCCATTTCTCCGTCTGTAGAACATTTTTCCCAACTGAATGCTGCAGAAAAGAAAAAGGTCAGCTGTGTACAGCAGCCTTTTGGCCCGACCCAACATTCTCTCACTCATGTTGTCTGGCCGTCTCACTGTCGCCTTTCCTCTGTATTCAACTCAATTAAAATATCTGGCATAATAGCCAAAGTGAATGAACTGTGTATTTTGAGGCATAATCATATACATACGTATATCAACATTAATCTAATAAACACTTCCTTGAAGCTGTCTTTTTTTGTTTCAATAAATTGCTGTTATAATGGAAAGAAATATGTGTAATTAAGTGTGACTTAACTTTAGCAAACTAAAAAAAGTGTAATATATGCAAAAGAAGTTGTTTAAATTATGGGTAACACTACAGCCTAATGAAACATTTCCATAAACAGCATGCTATAAATTAGCAGAAACGCAGTGTTTTTAACAGCCTGAGAGAAGCAGCTGCTGTGCCATTAGTGCAGCTGGTGCACTCTCTCAGCTTAAGTGTGCTGATAGTTCTTATTCCACTACATGCAGCCTAAAAACCCACCTAATGCAGTGAATTAGTGAGACATAATGGAAAATCTATCCTGTGAAGTGGCCTATTTGTATAATGTTCTGAAAATTCATTAGTTATCCAGAGAATGTATGAAATACCTTGACTGTCCCTGTGTGAGAATCAGCTCTCAGACTCCTAAATCATTCCAACAATGCAGAACAGAGATGATGACCTCAATCTAGAGTAAATCGGGAGAGGTGTTCAGCACTTTCTCCTCCTCTGTAGCCGTGTTTCCATTCCTAACTCCAGTGGGAATTAACCGGGCTTCCATCAACTGGTTTGAAGTGAATTAACTAGGCTATCCAAAGTGTAGCTTTGTCAGAAGTTGGAGCTATAGGCGATGCTTTAATGTCTTTAATCCACCAATACACAGAGAAGAAGAGGCTGTGATATTAGTAGTTACTATGCTGTTTAAATCACACAAATATCTCACTTTTTATGTACTTTAAAAGACTCCCAGTCTGTTTGTGTTGCTGTTTCACTACAGTGGGCGGGGATATAAAATCAATCAATTAATTTACATTGTTGATTTCTTTCCATAAGGCCGACATGAAGCTCACAGACAGACTGCGAGCCTTGATGTATCAATTAACATGCTGTTAATTCTACAATTCTACATGTCATTCAGCAGACGCTTTTATTCAAAGCGACGTACATTTGAGAGTTAGTACAACACAAAGATGAAGTCAAAAGAAAACACACAAGTAAGTACCCTATGAGTCCATTTGGACGTAAGTTAATAAGTTCATAACACATATAGAGTGGGATGCTTGTGTGATTTAAACAGCTGTGTATGCAGATTATGCTTCAATTAATGCAACAGATCATGGAGTCATTGCACGACAGAACATATATCAAGCCTCAAGCCTCGTTCATGTACCGGTCCCAGAGGAACAACAGCATGTTTGCACCACTCGGAGGTTGGGCCCTAATTATTACTTTGAAATCCATGAGTTAAGTAATAGCACTGTAGGCAAATGAAAACATGTTTGCTTCGAAAAGTCACTCAGTGACTCACATACAGACCTGACAATGGAGAGAGGAATTTGGTTCAGTTTGGCAAATTTGAATTGTTCTTTTTATGTCAGCTGACAGCAAAAACAGCAGATCAGTCATGAAGTATTTCCCATTTTGCTCAGCAAGTCTACTTCAACAAAGGCAAAAGCCCTGTCAAGCAAAGAAATACATGTTTCCTTGCAGAAGTTTTGCTTCTATGCAGATTTTCGAATGGGATAACTGAATGAATATGTGTTCCATAGAGTCAAACCAGTGGGGGTTTCTAGTGTTAGTGTGCATGTGTCTGAAATTGAGATTGTGAAAGTATGTGTTCACTTATGTCTGCTTGTATGTGTGAATGATTTTTTTTAATCCAGTCCCTGCCGAACCACCAGATCACTTGAAACAAATGAAATCCATACTTGAGTCTCTGCTTACACTGAGCTACCTTCTTACTCCACTGACTAACAAACGCATCCAACAGAAAATAGAAGCTCAGGTTCTCATCAGCATCAGGATACCAGCCCATGGCTAAATTCCCCACAATCATCATCAATGTAAGTCATCCCACATAAGCGCATCAGCTGAATAACTGAGCTGTAAATACAAGAAGTGAATTATTGCAGACTCACAGGAACCAATTTGAGTTCTGCTGCTTTGAAAGTTTGTATAAAAGGAAATCGAAGGGAAAAAATCTGGCTTCCGTTCATGTTTTGCCCCTTTTTTAAACCATAACAGTAACTATAAGAGCAGTCTGTACTGAATATTCTGTGCTTTCATCCATCTGCTTTAACGGTACCTGTTAGTCCCTCTAGCCATATCTTCATTCACATATCTCTCCCTCATGTTACTGGTATATCTACTTCTCCTCACCTTTCTCTCTTTTCTTCCTGGTTCTGTCCAAATGATCTTTGAGCATGATGCGAACTTGTCTCTCATTAGCCAGATCTCTGATGAAAGCGTGCCTCAGCAGGGTGTCAGTGGTGGGCCGATGCAGATGGTTCTTGATCAGACAACTATCAGCAAACGACAGGAAACGCTTCGACCTGTCAAAGACAAAAAGAGAGGAAGGGAAGAATAACCGTTAGCATGAAAAACTGAGAATGTTGTGCACTCAATAATCAGTCAATTGTTGTACAGATTCAGGTGCCTGTACATGTCCTGTCAGATGGTGAAAGGCCTGATTCAAAGGTTGAAAATCCTGTAGCAAAAGTTGCTATTGCATTGACAACAGCTGCGAGGTAACCCAAGAAGAATATAGTTGTACAGAGAGTCTGATAATAAAAGCAATAACACAAGTGTCAGTATTGAGAGAAAATGTTGCAAATAATTTAGCATTATGTTAACCATAGCCAACGGCTCACAGCTGCAGCTAAATCAAGTTCATGTTTGTGCAGCTAGCACCTGTCTGTGTCATCTCAAAGAGCTTCACAGCACACAAGTCTGCAAAGAAAGCTAGATGGTAAACTAAGTAACTGAAGCTATATAAAGGCAACAGGATCATAATCATGACGACTAGACTAAAAAAACACATACCCCACCTTTATTGTGTCCTAATAAACAGAAGTTTATTTTCTTTAATTAATTAAATTAAAGGTTGTATGTTAAAGCACAAGCCCTGCTCAGTTATGAAACAAGTGATTTTTAATGTCCTTTGATTCAAATTACTTTATTCTAAACTGCCAATGGTCAACTGAACTTTAAGCTGCAGTCTGATTGGGTTTATGCTAGATGCCATTTGAAAAGCACACTGTGGTAAAATGTTCTAAAGTGATCTATAAATACACTTGAGCTGAGAAATGGGAAGTGGCTTAACTGAGATGAAGTTAACATGTAACCCACAAAGCCACACCTAATAGCATTTTTATTGAGTAGAATTCTTATCATGACCTTGCTGATAAAGTCTATTTTTGTTTTAATTTCCATCTATTTAACAAGATTGGCCCCTTTCAATTAAACAATGTGTTTATTAGGAGAACATTTGCCTGAATAAGACTGTTATTAACAAAGGAATTCAAAAGCATGTTAGATAAAAACAAAGTCAGAACTCAGACAGGAAACACACAAAATAACATGAAAAGAGAGAACAGGTAAAACTGTCCAACGGTGAAATGTAACAGATCAATATAAAAACCAGCAGGTTCATTAGTAAATATGTATAAATCAATTGCCGCCTCTAAAACATACCAAACATGATGAAATATTTGTTTAAACTCACCTAACGTGTGCAAGCTAGTAATCACATGTTACTATCAAGAAAATCCTGTTGAAAATGTTGAAAATGTGTTCAGAAAATATCTGCAGACTGAAACACTCCTTAAATCTGAGAGGTGTGTGTTCAGAGCACGGACAGACATGGACAGGAAGCAGGGAAGATATGTGTGATGCTGCTTGTTGCCTTGGGGAGGCCCTGAGGTAAAAAGGCTGGAAAGCACTGCGTACCCCAGACCATTGGAGCTATTAAAAGCTGTCCCAAGAACTAGTGTTCCCGATGACATTAATAGTGAATGAAAGACAGCATGAGTTCAACCACCAGTTCAATCTGAAGAGCTTATCCATTATATATGGAAGAGAAGGAGACAGAGTGAAAGAGAGAGAGGTTAATAATAACTCTGATTGAGATTAGAAATGGCAGCAACAACACTGTGTCCATTGCAGGCCCCCAGGAAGAGTGCTGGGCTTCAAAGACAGTTTTTGTAGTGGCCAAGCCGTGCAATTACAGCATCATGTGATGCCACTGGGTCCATAAAAAGGTTTCCCATCGACCTATATTGGAAAAGAGTCATCTGCAAATCCGCTAATGTTTTTGTAGCGGAACAGATCCCGTGAAATGTAACGTTTCAATTCAATTAATTTGGTCCGTTAACATTTCGGAAGTCTAAAAGAGCTGCATGATCATTTTATCACCATTCAATTTAGCAGAGGGATAATTCAGAAGAAGCTCGGCTGGTAGAAGTCTCTAGTGAGCCTGCAGTATGGACCCATAGACACAGAAGAGCTGAGTCATTTTATAAATGGAAGAGGGTCTAATGCAACTACACTGACACCCTTTGAGGAAATGGTTTTGGTTTGGTCCCAAACAAGCTCTTGAGTGGTTTGTTAAAGGGGGATACATGACCTGATCTCAACAGGTGTCAGAGTTAACAGGGTCCAACACTGTGTCCAGTTCTCTTTATACGGCCATGCTCCAATCTATTAA
The DNA here is from genome assembly GCA_903364295.1 of Serranus cabrilla. Classification (NCBI taxonomy): domain Eukaryota; kingdom Metazoa; phylum Chordata; class Actinopteri; order Perciformes; family Serranidae; genus Serranus; species Serranus cabrilla. Next base: position 918,680 of record CAFUXE010000109.1, on the reverse strand, counting down.
GTTTTATCCTGCTGACTGCTGAACATGCCTGGACATGCCAGTGACTCTGACGCTTTCAGTGTCATCACTGGAGATATCTTTTGTCTTATTCACAATTGATGCATGACACCCACAACAAAGACCACTTTCAAGCCCTGTTTTCAGAGGAGAAAACCTGAAAAAACGACCCCCTACTTCCTGCTGTGTGTGGATAGGTGTGTGTGTACGTATGTATGTGAGAGAGATACTGTTTTCAGAGAGACTTACCATTTCTTTGATTTAAGTTTCGGTGGAGGGTTTCGTGGAATCAAAAACAGCGCTCTCATTGGATGCATGTCACACAGAGCTACAAAGAGAGAGAGAGAGAGAGAAAGAGAGAGGGGAAATCAATTCTAAATTCGACTTTACATATAGAAAAACAACTTGTTCAATAACACCAAGCACCACTCTGTGTGGAGGTGGGTGTATTTCTAACTTACGGGGAGCTCCTTCAGCCATCTCTAAAGCGGTGATGCCTAAGGACCAGAGGTCACTCTGCGAAGGAGAGGGACAGGAAAAGGTTAATACTGGCGCAAACACAAAGCCGAGCTGGAGTTCTGCTCATTTCCTCTAAACTTTGGATTTCCCCTTTATATTCAAACAGTAAATCAGACTGTGCATAGTGTGAGAGCACAGATCCAGGAATTACAGAAACAATTCCAAGACTTGGAGCCAAACTTCTGGCGTTTCAGAAAAGAATAAAAAAATCAGTGGATTCCTTGAAATGATGTACTGGATTTTTTAAGTCAAAGGCTGATTACTTCCAGAAAAGCATACAATTAGAGATTCCACTGAGGATGTCTCTGATATATCTGATCACTAAGGATGAATGGAAAGTTTCTGGAGTCCAAAAGTTTGCTCAGCATCAAGTTTTTGCTTGAAACATGTTTTTTTTTTGTCAGCCATGAAATTCTGCTATGAAAAGTAATCTAAACTTCTCTGTTAAATATAATGTGATGACCCTAATTAAACCCCATACATATTGGGCTAATTGGATAGCTAGGCTACGTAAATGCATCCAAAAAGCGTTTGTTAGTGGTCTGGGATATCAACATATGCAATCCTACAGTACCTGACTGAGCTACTGTAGTGTTAATCTGATCCCTGATCAGTATAACCAGTTTTATCATTGTGTGGGTGAGAGGGCACTAATCTGCATAAAAGAATAATGCAGTTGAGAGAGATTCAGCTCTCCTTAGTTAGACATATCTGGCTATATGTTACAGTAGCTCGTCTGCTGGCAAAACCTCAGTATCACCACGCTTCAGAGTGAAGTTAGGCCAAACATGATTTGCATAAAGCTCCAGAAAACCAAGAGGGATTGCAATCAGAGTTGCAGACTAGTCTGTATTTAATCAATACAGCTGTCTATACAGGGTCACGCCCACCCACTGTCTTGGAGCTGGGCCAACCTCAGCAGGAAATTGGCTGACATGGGAGGGTCGCCAGCTGATCTCATTCACCTGGGCCGTCCAGGCTTAAAAAAGCAGCCCATGTGTTCACTCTGAGTGGGCTTCTTTTCACACACCCGAGACACGATCTAGCGAGAAGTGATCACCTTAAACGGAGCATGGATTTGTCAGAATGATTTGGTTTATTTTTTTAATGACGATATGATGTTGCCACAGAAAAAAATTAGAACAGCAATCTACTGTTGACTGCTGTGCTGTATGATGTACTGTCTGGCATGTATCGCACTGAGTACATACTGACGAACTTCATCATTTTAAGGTTGCACTGTGTTTGTATCCCATGTGGTTGAGGCAAGCACACATGCCGCTTGAACTGAGCGGGTCATTTGGTGTGTGCACCAGCTGAGACACCTTTTAAATGGTGTGCAGACTCTGTGCGCTGGTGTGGTAATGGTGCTGACCTAGTCTAACTTGCTACAGCTGACATCTGGCCTCCACACATGGCACACATTCATGCACTGCTGATCCACACACTCTTTGTTATTTTGTGTTCATCTCAGTGTTAATAAAAGTATTTTTGTTTTATGTAAAGCCTCCTTCTATTCCTTGTTCTAGCTTGTGAAAACAAGACACATAACAGCTTGCATTTTACCAGCATAAACACTCCGAACAGCAACCAGAAGCACATGTTTACATTATATTTAGTGTATCTATTACCAGTTGTACATCGTGAGACATGAGACACTTGAAGTCTAATTGCACTTCAATTTAGTAAATCTCAATTTATCTTCAATCTAATGTGTCACATTAAAAATGTTACCATTTGTACGTCTTATTTGTTTTACCTACAGATCACAAAGTGTTTCATTACAGTGGCTGATACCGAGGACAATAACTTCACTTGAATGTCTGAATGCTCTCCTCTCATTTCCTGTTGGATGCCTACAATTATACATTCTTGAACGATGATGACGTTGGCCACATCCACAACTATTCATATGTAATTAAGTACCCTGTAGTCATATGTGGCCTCAGGGTTTTCGTCACAGGCGATGACCTCTGGAGCCATCCAGTAGGGGGTACCAATGAAGGTGTTCCTTCGACCGATCGTCTTATCCAGCTGTGCTGACACTCCAAAGTCAACTGCAACATAAAAAAAATGAGAGGGACAGTTTCACAAAACAACCACAATCTTTGCTTCTTTATGCGTTGTCTTTGCGGTTGTGTGATTTATGTATGTATGAATGTTTGATCGCTGTGTGATTGTTTGGCCAGGAGGCACGCGGATGTGCTTGGGAAACCACAGTTCATGTGTCGATGCGTCATACCCAGTTTGACTTCAGCATTCTCCGTGAGCAAAACATTTTGTCCCTTAATGTCTCTGTGAATCACATGATGGGAGTGAAGATGAGAAAGACCCTGGAAGACAAGTAAACGCACACATAAACACATAGAAACACACAGTCAGATGACCACTATCGCTATAAATAAGAGATGGCAAATACTCCTTTAAAAGAGTAGCAGCATTATGTGTTTATTTCAAAGGAATGCTGAACAAAGAGAGGGATTTATTTCAAGAATGTTGCCCTGCTTTTCCCTTCTAGGAAAGATCCAAATAACCTTGCTTTAGGTAGCAGAGTGACCCAGTAGCTCAGGCTACCAATCAGTGGCACAGTTTGAAATGTGTGTGCGTCTGTGTGTGTCTGTTTGTACTCTCGCTTCTTCAAAGGAGGTTAAATAAACAGAGGAAGTGAGTCTTATTTCAGACAATGACTTCACCATGCTTTGCCGAGTGTCTCTGTGTGTTTGTGTGTGTGTGTGCTGTGATGTTAAAACAATGAAGAGACAGCAGCAGGGAAAACACCGGCGACAGTCCAGAGCCATTTGTCGCTCAAGTTTTATTATTATTTTTAAAAATCACCTCACTGCTATCCAGCTTTTGATAACGCCACAATCAAGGACAGATATGTTGGATCTGAACTGAGTTTATATATAGTGTTTGTGCATGTGTAGGTTTGTTACTGAAGCCACAAACACACAACACAGAAAGCAGTGCAAACATTCTTTCTCAGGACCTTGTGATCTCTCATAATGATAACCATAACATCTTACAGACGTGTGTTCTAAACTGGCCTTTTAAGTATATAAATAAAAAAATAAATCAATTATTCCCTCGGAGTCACAGTGGGAAAACATGAGAGGGATACTGATCCCTGAACATAAAGAAATATCGCCTTCAGTTTGGGTTTTTCCCTTTGATGTTTTGGCAAAGAATCCAACACTAAAAGTAGCATCATGTTTCTTATACAACAGCAACAACTCATCCAGCCTTTAGTTTGCATCCACACGAAAATTACTACCTCTGTTTTTACCAGCACTAAAAAGGGCCTCGACCATAACAACACCTCAGAAACAAAGTTCCCTTGCTGGATCTACTACACCAGTGATTCCCAACCGGGGGTGCTTGTACCCCTTCAGAGTATTTCTACTCCTTCCAGCGCATACTTGGAAAGATTATAAAGCAGCTAACTAATCTGAAAAATTAGAAATCATGATGTAATGAAAAGAGTATATCCAAGTAACATCTGAACAATGCATGTTGCAGTTTTGTAAAAAGTGTCAAGTGTAAAAACTGATATATGTTTGTCTATATACAAAAACAATAGTCTATCAGTTTGAAGAATTATAGATATTGCCTTTGTACAGTTTTCAATTAAATCTGTTGCAAATGATGAGCAAATTAATGCATTCAGTTTAATTTAAATTTTAGACATTGTACCAACTTATTGGATAAACAGTTGAAATAGTCATTGATGAATAATTAATATTGTTAGCTTAAAGAAATTAATAAATGTATGATATAGTTAGCTTAAATTCACTGAAAAACAGTTTATATAGTTAGTTTTAAGTCATTGATAAATGATTGATATAGTTAGCTTAAAGTCATTGATAAATGAATGATATAGTTAGCTTAAAGTCATTGATAAATGATTGATATAGTT
>CAFUXE010000109.1:894403-906347 GCA_903364295.1 Serranus cabrilla | reverse complement strand
CGTACACACACACACACATTATGATGCTGTGAAGTGCTACGAATCAAACGCATACACAAATAAATCCGGATACAAATGCCTTCTCCATTCTGTCTGTCGCTTGTGCTATGAAACACACACACACACACACAGGGCGGCACAATAAGTGAGTACTACAAATATTGTATCAGTGAAAAGGTTACTATAATATAACCATACATATGCTAATTAGATACCAGAGGCATTTATAATGCCGACAGCAATGGGACAAATGAGAGAAACACTTTTACTGTATCTCTCTGCTCGTCTCCAACTTCTGTCTCACCCGTCTCTCTGAGTAACACTCTCCCATAACAATCTGTCTCTCTGTCTCTCTCTTCTGTGTCTTTCTATCTGTCCCTACAGAGCAGTCTGTTACTGTATGTATGTACATATGTGTACTTTGTGCTTGGATTGACTGCATCGCTCCTCAGCTCGCCTATCCAAACTGCGTGTAGGATTTGTGCTATTTAAAGGCTGCATGTCTGTATCAGTGTGTGTGTGTGTGTGTGTGTGTGTGAGACCACATTTTTCTAAAGAAACAACCCATTTTTCCCCATTCCATTCACATGGAACCTTCCCTGGCTGGCACTACAGGGTCAAAAGAGCTGGACTGGTTTGACATTATATTGAGTATAATGCTGCTAAAAGCTCCATGATAACTCATTCTGTCATATGAAAAGAAGTGAGAAAATGAAGTGGTCCCAACTGTGTTTGTCTGTGCGTACTGTGAGCTGACAAAGATGCAGTATAGCTCAGGGATTCATCTTGTTTTTGTTGTCTTTTAATCACTAAGCAATTTTTACTTGAGGTGGGTAAATATAAATAACTATTAACAACTATAGATCACAAAAAAAGAGAGGTTTAACTTATAATTGAATATCTTTTAGATCAAATGATTCAATCATCAATTTTGGAGGGATCGATATGAGCTTATCACATATATGGATCAGTATAATAAATATAAAGTAATAATAGCAACAACTAAATTGACCTCGATTTGCAACATAAAAATGAAACATTTTGAAAAAAAGTCACAAAAGTCAAAGTCTTGTAATATCCTCAAACAGCACTTGAGTTTAGTATTTATTCGTCTTTAGTATTTCAATGAGTGTCCTATATAGGACTATAACTTTGAATGCCTGATGTTATTATTTTATGACATCATCAAAAATCATCAAAAAAAAATACAACCAGCAGAACAAAGTTTACTGATCCGGCGAGGAGTCAGGAATGCCCAAATATAATATTATATTTTGAATTTCGAGGGCTTTCTTTACTATAAAATAATTCTAAATATTGAAGTTGGTGGTAGGAATTCACATAATATTACAGCACCTATGCATAACAAGTGTTACTATGTAATATTAAGGATGACTTTAATTAAATACAAGCAAATATACTTTAGTTGATTTTTAGTTGATGGTTTACTTTTTATATGTGCGCTTTAATAAACTGCTGCTATCGTTGTCTGACAGTAACACTGAGTTCACAAGTAGCAACTCCGACTATTAGTAGCATTCCATGTATTTTTTCTCGTAGTTTGAGTTTCTGAGTCATCTGCAGACGCAGCATTAGGGTCCGGGCATCTCTGCCTCTGCTGCATTGATTTTTGACCATTCTTTTTCAGTTCCCCCAACTTTATGTAGCCTAAGTGCAAAACTGAATCACTGCTGTACTTTTAATTATGGTTTTGGCATTTGCAGAAGGCAAGTCACTTCTGGGGATATTCTAACAAGTAGACTCCCCCCATATTCTCTGTGCTCTGGGTCACTCACTAACACATACACACGGGTAATCAGCACAAAGCACAGCTCCAAACCTCACGGGGGGCCACTTTCCTCTCCTCTCTCTAATTTTCATTTGTCTCTCTCCCTCTTTCCTTCCTCCCCTCCTCTGTCTCCCTGCCTTTCACCTCTGCCTTCCTCCCTTTGGCCCTCTCTGGCTTTCCTTTCTCTCTTTCCTCTCCTGTTTTTCCTTTGTCTCTCTCCCACTCGCTTCTTCTAACAAGCACAAACACAGCTCTACAACTCTACACTCTGTTGGAGGATGTTTCCGGTCTCTCTGTGTCTCTTCTTTTTTCCCTCACCTCAAACCCCCACACATGACTTCTATTCTTCTTCTATTTCAAAAGAAGATGTTCATTTCAGATTTCCACATTTTAAATAATGTTTAATAGTTTGCACAACTGAGCTCTTTATATGAAGAGAAACTGGTTATCTTTTAACACCAAGAAACGGGTTTATCTTGAGTTGGGCAGGTGTTTTTCAAAATAAAACTGTTCCAGAGGCTGTCTTGTGATCAGTAAAGGGTTTGTTTGTTTTTAACGGTAACTAGCCGTTGGTCAGTTTCTACATATGGACATTTTTTACACTTTGCTCAGTAGATCAGTCAACTGTGAGTAACATAAGTTTAGTGATATGTGGGTCACAGAAAGGGGAAGTGACGCTACTGAAACCAGAAAAGTATGAGGAAATGCAAGTGATTCACTCTGGGAATTGTGTTGCAGCCAGCTGTTTTACGGCTGTGCACAGCCCATGATGTTTCAACATGTTGCCACCAAGCTTTACTGTGTCCCGTCCACTGTGAAAGTAATGCCCCAGAGGAAATTCAGCCTTTCACAAACTTGACCAAAGTACATTCAGAAACCTTTTTACTCCACCATTATCTACCACAGACTCATTTTCGGGAGGACAGGGAATATTCAAGGGGAGACAGCAGGTCAACAGTAGATGAAGTGGTGTGCACCATCTTAAAGCTGGAACCTAAAGATTAATGTGAGATGCAACTCAGCATTGTGTGTAAGTTGTTCTACTCATTAAATCGTATTTTCAAAATTAAGAATTATGAAATAAAATTATTTAAAATTATGAAAGTGTCTAAGGGTTTAGAACATTACAATGTGAGTATGTGAAGTTAATTCCCATGCTTAATTAGGTCTTATACGTTGTTGCAGCCACTTTTGGGTTGATAAAAACTGCCAAATATCCCAGCAAAATACCAGATTAAGACAGCAAGACCTCAAGGACACCATAGAAACACCCATGCTGTGATTTGATATCAAAGCAAATTGGAGAGATTTGCAAGAATTTGATTTTTTAAGTGATTGGATGTGGGGCACTTCAGTTCTCCAAACTACCCAGAAACCCTCTTATTGTCAAGACACCTCGGAAAGCCATACATCATCTGAATGCTCTAGGTCTCAAGTTTATAAAGTCTAATGAGGCAAAGCAGGCCAATTAATACAATGAGATCAAGCTGAAAAAACTGCTCTCACTTCAATGAAATTGCTACTGAGGGGACTAACTATGTTTGGGAACGATATACTTTAACCGATACTGGAACCAGTACTCAAGAAATGGAAATCAAAGATTGTTTTGGGACCCCAGTATTCAGAAATATTCAAATAAAATAGGTGAAAATTACACATGTGTACATCAGGAGAAAAACAGCATGGTGCCTGCCCCAGACTGCATGAGGTGTCTGCAAAGCTGAGACTTGTGGGTACATATAGAACCCATTTTCATTCAGATATCATCAGTTCCAAGGACAAGAGACCCTTTTTATATGAGCATGCTAGTTTTTCCTCACCAAAACTCAACTTTAGAGTGCCATAAAGCCCCTTTGCCAACAAGTTAGCATGGCATGTTTGGTGCCAATGGATTCCTGGGATCTTCTAGTGTTAGATACAAATAAATTCACTGTGGCATCACAGAGAAACTGAGCCTTCTACCGCGTCTGAAAGACAGAGCATTGGCTGAGGACATGGGCATCCTTAAGAAGTTGAAGAAGTTAACTCCTTACCAACGCATGAATGTTAAATATATGCTTTGATTTGCTTTCTACATGCTGTAAACATGATTTAACCAGGCAGGTCAGTTACACAACAGTCGACTAGCAGTCTAATCGAGCTGCCGTGACTGTTTGTAACAGTTTAGGTCAGAAACCAGTTACTACACTAAGTGCAGCACAGTGTTGCATCAGCAGTTATTGTAGCACTTAGCTTAGCTTTGGAGTTTGACATTTTCAAACTGTAACACACACACGCACACACGCACACACACACGCACACACACACACACACACACACACACACACACACACACACACACAGAGAGAGATGACTATAGCAGTGGCTTGCAGGGAAGGGAAGTTCCTTCTGCAAACAGGGAAACGCCCTGCGCGTGTGTGACTGTGTGTGTGTGTGAGAGAGAGAGAGAGAGAGAGAATGATGACTACATGGTGAGTAAGAGGAGCATGCACAGTGTATGTCTCATGGTGATGCAGTGCAAAGAATGTCCAATAAAACAGCTCAAAAGCTTTATTTGAAAAGTTTAACAGCTGAAATAACTACTGTGTGTCACCAAAAGCCACTCTTTAGTGTTTCACTTCTAATGAAACTTACATCTGAATGTCCTTAAACACAAACAGAGTAAACTATCAATAATTCATAGCAAAACATAACAATTAAGTTAAGGAGTTAAGTTAAGTTGTTTAATCGCTCTTTTATAAAGCAAAGACTATCAAATAATCAAGGATTTCTTTGTCCCGGGGCCACAAAACTACTGCAGGCAGGCATACTACGACCATGTGACAACTCCTGCACATAATGCTCCCTTTAATTACTAATGTGCATGTGTGTAGCTTAGACATGAATGAGTTTGTCCTTGTGTTAGCATGTTTAAGACACCAGCAAGAAGGAATGTAACATGTAAAATTACCCCCTCAGATAACTGGGGTACACTTGCATTGTCAAAAATGTAGATTAATGCACGCTGTCCCTTTTCAAATAAAGAATTGAACTGAATTGAAACTGTGCATGATAAAAACATTCTTGAGGAAAAGTTGAAGACAAACAATAAAGGAGGAGAAGAAGAATTAAGTAGTGGGGATTGAGGTCACAGAAGTGGAGAAGTGTCTTATTGACCATTTCCCCTTTTGACCACAGGAACTTTTCCAGGAACTTTTTTCAGAGACTATGGAACTGTACCTGCATGTACACCACAGGAACCTGGATTGAGTTTTAATTCCTGTCCTCAAACTCTCCCTGCTACCATAGCTGCTCTGCAGCCTGCCAAAAGCTATACGGGTGGAGTCTGCAACACTAAATGTCACAGACGGGTCAAACCCAAGTTTCACTACTGATACATACACCGTAACACACAAATAACCGGAACGAGACTCTCATCATATCCTCTCCACTTTGCCTCCTTAGTTTTCAAACCTCCCGGCACTCTCCACGTCTCTTTTTAACCTACTCAAACATCCCTCACATAAAAACAGTGATGACCCTGTGCTGTCTTGTTTTGTGCAAAAATCCAATCCATCTACACAGCGGCTTTGTAATCAGTTATTGCTCTGCATTTCTTTCATTTTCTCCCTTCTTAAGATGTGGTGGAGAAGCAAAAACAAGTGCACTAAAGATTCTTTGAGGTCCTGAGTAGTTCCTTGCTTTTCAGTTCCCGGGGCAATTTGGGTAAAAAAGGCCTGATTGTTTTCTCCAGCCCTCTATTCTCTCCATCTGACTCTCTATCCCTTCTAATTGTGCCTGTCTTAGCATGTCAGAAAATCCTGTCTGCTGACCAGGAGGCCGTTCCGCTGAATTAAAATGAAAATGAGGCTAATGGGGCTCACTGTTCCTCCAGTGTCAGTTCCCACTGACACCAGGGTTCGGCTGACATGATATCTGACTACTAACTGGCAATTATACTGGATCAAAACGTGAGTCATGGTAAAATTTAGCAATCACTACAATCAAGTCCTGATGCTAGACGCAGGTCAGCTATAAGGCTTCAATTTGGAGCAGAACTAATTGGCAACATAACCTAAGTTGAACTACAAGCCATTGGACCAAACAACAGACAGTGGATCAGTGTGGTTTACAGCAGGGCCTGCAACAAACTGCACATTACTGTGCACACATAAACATCCAGCTCCTCTCCCTCCGCCTCCTCATCCTTCTTTTCAAAGTCCCAGTGTGTGTTGCTGAATTTTCCATATGCTGTCAGGCCTTTCCTGCCCTCTGTCCTTACTGAGTTTCGCTCTTCTAGAGATCACCTGCCTGCTTGTTTTTAAGTCCTTAACACAGAATACACAGAGGCTAGCTTTTTCCAACTAATCTGCCAGAGGGTCAATGCTACTAAGCTGCCATGAGGTTGCAGTCATTCCTTCCTACCTGAGCCTGTTGCCTTTGATTTTCTAGCTGTGTGGTTTTCAAGTGTTTTGACCTGCTGCCTGCCCCATCAGATTTGTTCGTTTCACTGGGCTGACCTGACCTAACCTTGTCAGTCGCTAACCGTAAGACTTTAAATCAAAATTGGTAAAAGTGTTTTTCACAAAACCAGCCATATCTCTGTTTTGGCATTTGGGCCCTGCTTTCTCATCCCAGCATTCACATGAACAAGTAAACTATAAGTGCACTTGGAGAGTCGAGACCTCTGAAAAGCTATATCCTATGTCGCAATTTGAAGGAAAGTGGAAAATAACTTGCATATCTGCCCTGCGATTCAGATCCACTCCAAAAGTTAGTAGGCTCTTTCTTGACCCACGCTCCACAATTCCACTTAGTTTTATCAAATTTGTCCTTTTTCTGTAATCCTGCTGCACCATCAGACAATCAAACTGAACCAAACACATGACCTCATAAAACACATTTCACTACACTACAAATTTAGGCTGGGCAATTTGATCATTTATATTATCCTAATGTTTTTTTTTATCAAACCATATATCGTGAGATGATGTAATCTAAGGTGATAACAACCACAATAGTGGACTCAAGGGGGGGCAACCTCCTCCTTGGCAGCAAAAGTATCTTCCTCGTTGTCTCTACCATAGATGAACATGATGCAGAGCCCTCTCGGGTGCTGTTTCTGTAGAGCAAACATGATAAAGCCCAGTAGCATGGCCTTAACATGAAGAATGTGAGGCCATACAGGTTACCCTACTAAACTTATTGTGCACTGGTGCCACACCACATACAGCTTATATTTTTTCCCCATGCATGTCAGACAGCCTGAGTCCACCACTGAACAAGCGGGATAGAAGAGTTTGGCCATATTGCCCAGCCGTACCACAAAGAAAGCTGTAACTGCACAGGTGTATGTAGCATTGTCTTGAAAAACAAGTATGCTACACTATGCACAAAATGTGAATATAAATGTTTACACCCTGATTTAAGATTTGATTATCTGTTGCTGCACTTCCTGTTCATGTCGTATGACTAAATGCTAAAAATGCAGTGTAATGAAAATGCAAAACACATTTAAGTAAACAGAGGAAAAAGCCCAGATGCTTTGTCAGCATCTCCTGCTCTCACGTCAGTCCACAACTCCGTGTTTTCTTTAGGGGCCGTGTGTTTGTATGTGTGAGCAGCATAGCTAAGTCATTGTTCTAAAGGCCCTATTCCTGTCCTGTTTCCCATGATGGGACTCACTGCATGGCTGAAAACACACATACATACACACACTGAGAACGTTTCTTGCAATACAGATCCACATAGTTCACATTTAAGTCCACCAGACTGCCTGTTAGCAAAACACACTCTCATTAGCTGTACTGTAGAAACTGTCATTTCCTTTATTATTTTACTAAATGAAAATGCTGTTAGATATAACGACGTTTCAAATGGTCTGTCGTCTGTATCGCGTATTTATGGGATGTTCACATGAAAACCATCACAATCAATGCTGTAATTCCCCTACAATAAGACTGTTCCCTATTCATCCGTATTAGGAGCTTTCCCCTTGTTTTAGCATCCATGAATGTGAGTCATTGGATGAACTTTGTGATTTTTCCCCCCCCTGTGTAAAAGCACCCTGTGTAAAGGCCAACACAGGCCTCACTGTCCTGTGCATCTCTTGCAACATTTCCTCTTTCAGGAAATCAAGTGGCAATCGAGGCACACACCCACCTCCTGTCTCACACACACATGTGAGAACCGTCCACGGACCTCATTCATTCTAAAGCCCTTAACTTTTAACCTCTACCTTTATTTATACATTTTCCTGATACATTTTTGGGTAAACTGCACCAAAGTTTCCCAAAAGTGTTTCAGCCATCCTGTTCCCTCTGTGAGGGAGGTCATGCTTTCACCTCTGTTTGTTTTGTCTATTTGTCTGTTTACAAGATTACAGAAAAACTACAGGCGTGACTGTCATGCAACTTGGTGGAGGGTGTGACATGGACCAAGGAGCCCATGTAATTGTTCAGAGCAGATTAAAATCATGGTGCGGATAGATTCATTATTTTTCTTTATTGCAAGAAAGAGCATTTGTGCTGCATTCCTGTGCCAGAACAATCAGAAATGTTTTCCTGATTTGAAAATTTCAGGTTTGCACTCACTTTTTAGCTGAAGTAATTATTGTTGATATTAATACAGTTTATTTGTATCACATGCAAGAAGTTGTTCGATTCAGGCATTCTGTGTGCAGTTTGCATGTTCTAAAGCAAGTAAATATCATAATAATAATATCTATAATTGACCAATCACAAAAAGGTTTGAACTCTCTTGCACGATCATCATTCCCCCAAGAGGATCTGTTTCTTAATACACAAAACTGAAAGTGTTCCACATTAGTGTAGTACTACAAAATTTGTGGTATTGCAGAAGCACGTAGACATGATTTGCACCCAGGGCACAACCATCTGCATAGACCTAAATAAGACTAAACACCTCCTGCAACCGCAAACCACTCATACACAAACAGATATTGCGATAGGGAAGTGAGCCCCACCCAGGGCCTTTAAAAGATGCTGCAGATGCTGGTGTGTGTGTGTTCTGTTTGTAAGAGCTACAGGATATTTCAGTCAGCTGAGAATTACTTCTTTTTCCTCTTAACTTACTGGAAGTAGTTATAGTACGTTTTACCAGAAGTGACATAGTTACTGCTATACACATGTGTGTGCGCATGTCTCAGGACTGTTGGAGGCTGACTGTGAGCAGCTGGTGAGATGTGCTTTAAGTACAACTAGCATTTTTTATGATCTGACTTCCTCTGTCATGTAAACAAGGCTCAAATAAAAAGACATGCATGTTTCTGTCAGGTATCAGTTTGCAGCAGCATTCATGTTCTTCCATGCATGCAGAAAGGGACAGAAAAGCATCATGGGAGGACTCACTTTGTACACCTGACCGTAGGTTCCATTGCCAACTACCTCCACCAACTCAAAGATACCTGCTGGATCCTAGAGGAAGAAGAAACATGTGGTTTAGATAAAGAGAGGAGAATCGGATAGGAGTGATGCTAAGCAGCATTTCAGCAAAGTCACAATGCAACAGGTCCATGCCAAACAAATGATGATAATCATCTTTATATATAGTCTATATATAGTCAGCAGTAAAGGCAAATGGAGAAGAACAATGCAGTGTTATACTGGGATGGAGACTGCAAATTTGGATAACATTGTAAGCTACAAGGGCTGAATAGACAACTTGGAAATCATTGAAATTTTAATTTGATAGGTTTTGGCTTCACTGACAAGAGAACTATTATAACCTAAATATAGTTAACATAACATTAAATGACAATAAAACATACTTGAGTGACAGAAAAACACACTGCCATACGACCATAATATGACTACAGATATACTGGTAAAATACTAATTACCACAGAAGAAGACATTAGAAGTATGTGAATTGGGTTTAAACAATTATGTACCACTAACTGCAATGCATTTTGTTACTCTGTCAATAATTACACAATGATCTTTGCTGACTTTCACTTGTTGCATGTCCACTTTTCAGCAAGGCAGCCAAAGGGACATCCTGTGTGTAAACACTGGAGCTTGTAAAGTTACACCAAACAGGACACAGTGCAGACAGAAAGAGTAATGTTACAGGCTGACGATTTAGGGCTCTCTACACTCTCTAGACCCAAAGTTAGGACACGATAAGCCGTTTCTTTAAAAGTACTCCAAGCGAGAGGCGACCGCTAGAAAAGGGAAAACAAACTCCTTGGCTAACGTACTCAAGTTGTTGCTTGGAACTACCGTTAAGTTTCAAGCAACACCCACAACATCCTCCAGTGTTTACTCAAACATTTCGTTAAAAAGCGAGACAACATTGTCAAACTTACTCTTAAAGCAGCGAGGTCTATACTGTCCAAACTTCGAGTGGTGTTTTCTCTCGACATTGCTGTCAATAAGTTTGTCAGCGGGTTGATATGTGTGGACAAGACATGGACGGTCACAGTTTCTCTCTACAAACTAACGGGTTTTCTTCTGGTCGGGTTCATTCTGAAGTTTAGCTAGCAGCGTCGAGCTAGTCGGCGTCAAATATAGCATTTCCGGACTAACCTTTCAAAATAATTGCATTTACTCGGACCTGTAACGTTTTAATTATAAGCGTTGTCATTTCTACTGCAATTAGGGGATGGGGTAAGAGATGTATTATTATAAAAGAGAGAGAAAATGTATACATTTTATCAGAACAGGTTTGACTGTGCACGTACGACATCAATGCTTTATTGTGTAATTAGCTTGTTCCTGTCTGGCAGCATTAACTTCGTCCTACTTCACGCTACTGACTTTTGCTCTTGGGAAGTGATTTTTTTTCTTAAAGCGACTCAGATAACTTGACACACAGTAAACCCCAGACAAACGGCATGGAGGAACTTCACTAACACCCTGCTTATACGGTCTAAGCAGCTGACTGATAATAATGACACAAATGTATAACGTTACAGGGACACTCCACGTGTATCTCGGTGTGTCCGTGTTCGTGCGCGTGAGTGTGTTTTTGTAAGGAAAAGTTCACAGTCATTTCGTTATTCTCAGAGAAACACTCAGTCATTACTTTCTACTTTGCAAATACCTATAAGCTTGGTAAATTAATAGCAAACGTAAGTGGTAAAGGACTATTCAGTTGTAATTCAGTGAATTTAAAAACACTCACACACAAAAGTACACACTCAGTGACTACTCAACACATTGCCTTAACTTTCATTCTCACTTTGCACTTTACCAACTGTCTCATTTATGCATTTTGCAAGTGCATTTGCATCATCGTTATTTTTTTTTTTTACAACACTTAAACAGATCAATTGCTTTTAAATGATCATATCCTTGAAGTTTCAAAAACACTGTTCACCCAGAAAAGGCAGTTTTAAGCTGTAATAGATATTTTCTATAGAATACAATTTGGCATGTGATAGAACAGGTAATTAATTGGGGGTTCTGCTCTTGGATTTCCCTATTGTACAATATGATAGTATCCTAGGTTGCCCTTTTAGTGGAGAAATGTGCCTTCTAGGATGCCCTTTCAGTGGAGAAAACATATTTCATTAATAATATTATTTGGAGAAAATATAATAATGTGCCCTCTAGCCTGCCCTTGTAGGACATAAAACATGATTAATTGTCCCCTAGGGTGCTGTTTCAGTCAAGAAACTTGACAAAGTGCCCTGTAGTATGCTCTTAATTATAGAAAGCATATTAACATGCCCTCTAGTGTGCCCTTGTAGTAGAGCAAACGCTATGATAGCCTTCAAATCTGCATCTGGTCTTAAAATAAAAAAGGAACAATGCATAGGCTGCTTTCTGGTGCTGTTTTATTTCATTCACCCCTTTTCCAGTCCATCAAGTCCACCACAACTGCTGGATAATGTTATTATTTACACCTGTGTTTTTCCTGCTATGATAAAAAAGCTGTTGTGTAAAGTCCAGCTTTAAATTCCATTGCAACCTCATTATGCAGTGAAGCAAAAGTGTAATTTCTTCTGTTGTGTCCCTTCTTTCTGTAATGTCCTGGTGCAGGCTTGACAGCATGGATGCTGGCATGTGAGCTAAGTGTGTTCCAGGCGTCTACAGACCTCCTGCAGGTGGAAGTGGGGCTTGCTAAAGATGCTGTTTGCAACTCACTGGGGTCTTACTCTAGTAAGTAGCCCACACCATATGTGTTATATTTGATATATCTATTTTTTTT
>CAFUXE010000109.1:878951-892434 GCA_903364295.1 Serranus cabrilla | reverse complement strand
GAACCATAAGAGCTGAAAGCTGCTTCTTCAGTCTTTGGATAATGTGGGTTCATTATCATTCATGACATGTTGAGATTTCGGAGGTTGTAGACATTAAGGAATATGTGTGATTTATGTCTGAGGGGTAGGACACTGAATTTTAAAGTCATAGATAACGGATTTGTTTGACCACTTGGGGGCAGCAGAAACAAGCTCGCGACCAGAGTGACAGAGCAACAGCCATTCATTTAAAGTCATGTGTCTGTTGACCTGGCATATAGAAGTCGAATATTCTCTCGCCTTTCGGCTCAGATAAGAATCCATCCATCCATCCATCCATCCATCCATCCATCCATTTTTTATCCGGGGCGTCCAGGAGGCATCCGATACAGATGCCCGAGCCACCTCAGCCACTTTCCCTGACCCAGGGGTCGGCAACCTTTACGAACAAAAGAGCCGTTGTTGGTCAAAAAAAGAGAAAAAAATGTCAGAATGGTGCCGTAAAACTTATTTTGAGCCTTACAATGATGATAAAAGAGCCTACTTAGTCTAAATTAGCTACCAGCATTACTGATAGGTCAGAATGAGCATTTATTAACATGATTTTGTCAGAATGTAGCGCAGAGTGCGAATGAAAAGCTGGACACCAAAGAAATATCTCAGGAGATTTGGAATCGAAAGGTAGCGTAGATAGAAAAACTCAAAAATAGTCTTGAAGTTTGCAAAATTTAGAGGTTAAGATGCCGGGTCGTAAACTTAAGTAAGATATGATGCACATTTTAACTGACTTTTTAATGCCAAGTATTTGCTACTTTTTTTTTTTTACAATTGAAGAATAAAAATGACAAGTTAAACCGGCACAAATTCAAATGTAAAGAAATAACCAATTCATTATGTAAAATTATTTTTGTCACAGCCAAAGGGCACTGCAGACGGCCTGGAGAGCCACATGTGGCTGCCTTAACCATTAGTTGACTAACCCGAACCCTTACTCTAACGTCAAACGAGTCTTTACCTTACAATGTAATGATTTATTTTATGGGGACTTCCATTTTTCACACACGCACGCACGCACGCACGCACGCACGCACGCACACACACACACCTGCTGAAGTGATTTTGACGGGCCGGCTGAGCACATCTCTTTATCTTCCTCCATCTCCCTCAGTGTGTCTTTATCTGCCTTTTTCTCATGGCGAGCCTCAGACTGGAGTTTCCAAACTCTTATAGAAGCACAACTGCACTGACATCAATAAAAACCCACATATGACAGGATACTTATCAGGGCGTAGTGTAGAGTTGTTCGCCCGGCTGTATCAGAGACCTACAGATACGGATGGTTTTAGCAGTAATGTGTGACACCATGAAGTACAAGGTGGGATCACTGTGAAGACAGAATGTTTTACCTCATTTTACAGCCAGCATTTCAGAGGTTTCACTCACAGTCCCTCATCTCCTACTACACTAACAGTCCTTTTCCCCATATTCTCATTCGACTGCTTACCACAAGGGAGTGCTGTTGCCCATGTTAGCATGTTATGCAATGATGCCTGACATGTGAAAACAAAACAGCAAAGGTGTGAGACAGGGCAGCTTTTAGATCAAAGTAAGATGGAACAGGAAGTGGCTTTAAGAAGAACAATGTTTAGGTGCTGAGTCTTAAACTGAATTTAAATGTTAGTCTGCCTGCACCCAAGAAGTGCAGATCTTTGTCACAACAAGTTATAAACTAACCACAGTTTAATCAGTCAGCCACAGGGCTGCTGCAGTTATTATTGATAGGGGTGATAAAGCAAAAAGAGTGAGAAAGAGGAAGAGCAGGGTGTAAAGATAATATATATATATCTTTTAAATCAGTGGATTTTTTTTCTTACTGCAGAAAGATTAAAAAGAAAAGTGCAACAAAGTACAAAATATCTTTTGACATAAGGAGGCTCATTTAACAACTCACTAGAGTTGTGATCTTGGAGTGATCGTGTACTGTATTAAAGGTTTCAAAGACCAGACTTGGTGCTCTTCAGTCTGCAAAACTCTATGTGTTGATTAATGCTTCCTATTGCAAGACTTTATTCAACCACAAAGGCCGCTCCCTTACCGTCAGCCCTGGCTTCTTCAGAAATTGCCACAGCAAGTTCATATTAATAATAAATTAGAATGTATTGATCCTTTTGCAAGGAAAGAGCGAATAGATAAAAGTTCAAACTGCATACTTTCCCCCTGCAAACCCAAATCATTCATAGAAACTCAACAGGTTTTTTTTTTTTAAATCGAGGGAAATGTTTTTCATGAACAGGAACCAGAAGGGTGTGACATAAATCAATGTATTTGAAAAATAAAAGTACCTGTTTATTATTATATTTAAATCTTAAATAAATATGTCAATTGTCATATGTATAACCAAACATAATATGACAGTTTTATTGTATTTTTAAATGATCAGTGTGGTGCTTATTGATTGATTTAGTGTTAAAGGCTTCAGTGGCTGCAAACTCAAATGATAACTTCTCTCATTCTTCAGCTAGAGGACGTAGAAGAAGATGTTTCTACATACAAGCTGCAATGTCTGATTAGGTAAAGCAGTCCAAGCTCAGTGTTTGTACCATCGTTTACTATCCTCTGAGCTCAGGTCACGGCGGCTGGAGCTGATCCCAGCTGACATTGGGCAAGAGGCGGGACACACCCTGGACAGGTCAGGACTAAATATATATAATATTATTACATCCAAATGATCATAAAGTTGAATCAACTCTACATTCTTTCCATCAGTTTAAACAATACTGAACTGTATTACATACAGAGCAGGACCTGAGAATAAATATCGATATCATAGCGATTCAATGATATGTTCTGTGAGACAAAATATCCTCTTAGATTTGGGATATTGGAATATTGCATATGGGTAAATTTGTTTAGAACTTTATTATATTCTGTTGCTTAAAAAATAATTACATCCACTACTGTAACTGTGTTTGGCTGCATTTTTGAAAGATAAAAGATAAAGATAGTAGAGATTTAACACAGAGAGTAGAGTTATAACAGGATGTGTTAAACCATGTACTTTCCATTGCTCGGTAAACATTCACAACCTCACTTCATTATCAGAAGAAGATAATCTGTGTGCAACACATACTGTTAGCTGAAACTTTAAATAGGCTCTAGCATTTCACTGCACATCACCTGTGCATTATGCATGATGTATTTGCATGTCTTTGTGTCTACAGCTGAATGTGCCATCATATGTATGACAAACATCATTTGACTGGTGAATATTCTGTTCTTCCTGACAGAGTTATAGAACTACTGTGTGTGAATTCTCTAAAACTGCCCTTTATTCCACTCACTCTGCTGCAGCATTTGTGTAAGGTAGATGTCTTCCACTTGTAAGGGAAGTTTCTGTGTTAAGGGTTAGCCATGCATACTGTTGGTAATTACAGCCCCTTAGGCTTGTTAAAGTGACTTTGTTACAAGTTGAGGTTTTACGTGCAGACATTTCCATTGCTACACAGTGCGGTAAACAATGGGGATGCTAACTTCCTGTCCTTAATGTTTTACAATCATTTGTGCAATATTCGCAAACACATTTTGTTCAGCCTCAAAATGCCCATCTGTCTAACAATCTTGGTGTCCTTGGTATCAAAAGTCGAGACCATTATTCAAATGTATAAAAAAATATATCATCAAAGCGGTAACATCTGATATAGACAGATTTTTGTATAAACATCTGTGCTGCACAACGCGGCTATACAGCTGCAGGGCAAAAATATTAAAACAGTCATAGTTTCTTATGCACAGGGAGAAGTATAACACTAACAGCCACTGTGTGCTTCAGTCTGATAAGCTCCCCAAACATCTGAAAGTTGCTTAGAGTTATATAGTATTGTTGTTATGACAGACGTCCAGTAACAGTCATTTATCTCATGAGGTATTCCTGCCCGAAACAAATAACCATAAGGAGGATCCGTCAGTGGGATTCCTATATGTTTCATACACAATCCCACGTAAACGTCTTCAATGTAAACCGCTCTAACATGTGCAGAGGCCTCCAGAATGTTCTTGGGTAAATCCAGTGAAAACACGTAGCCCAGTCCCAGAGCATAAGGTGGGTAGCTATGCTCAGGGTAGGCAGACACAGGCAGAAACCACTTTGAGGTATGGTCTCTAAGAACAGCAGCTCCCCTCGCCACCAGTCCTGTCATGTAGAGCTGTCGGGGTGCGTTTAAAAGCATGTCAATAAGGTTGTGGACATTAAGGAACATGTCTGAGTCGACCTTCATGGCGTAGGAGGTGTTGGGACAATGAGAGCTGAGCCATTCAAACATGACCATGGTTTTAATGGTGAGGTTATTGTAGCTGTCCAGGAAGTCACTCTGGAGAATATCATGATGTTCCTGGCTTTCCTGTAACACCTGCATGGAGGGAGATATAGGAGACTGAGTTTAAAGGAGAGGTAAACAGATTATTTGGCTGTTTTTTGGAAGCAGGAACAAGCTAGCAACCAGTTGCTTACACTTCTAGAAGATACAGACCAACGCTAATATTGATTTGGAGTCATGTTTCTGGTTACCTGGTCAATGTAAGTCAAATATTCACTCTGGTCTTCTGGTCTACTTTTGAGGGAGCTATCTGGCACATTAGCACTAAATGCTATTCTATGTGATGTCCAAATAAAGCTTCATGAACCATTATTTGTATTTGCTGGCCCCACAAGATGGCACCCTTTGTTTTTGTTTTTTAAAAAAAGGCTTCTGCGTGATTTCAACCCAACAAAAAGTGTCATCAAGCGGGCTCCAATAAATAAAGAATATTGTTCATGAAGTTTAATTTGGCCATCACTGGTTGAAGGTAACTGCAAAGTTGGATGATAATTCTCTGTGAGTTTATCACTGAGAGCAGGCAGTTCTCATTAACTGTAATGCACTATTTTTTTTCAATATCTCACGAGCCATGTGTGAGGACGTGCTTGACGATGCATGAAAATGCTGCATAACTTTTCTAGTATAGTGTTATACAAATTGTTGTATGTGGGTATGTTGCTTAGGCTGACTGCTTTCACATTACACATCATTTAAGTGCAACTTTAATGTTTTAGAGCCTCCAGAGATATTTGAGAAAGCAGTCTGAAAAATTCTTCATTATTGTCCTCAAACCACAGCATACACCAGATAAGCCAACCCTCAATCGTACCCACAACACAAAACCTTTCTGTAGCGTATTTTTTTGGCTGCAGCTATAACCTGGCATCTTACCCTCCTTTCTTTTCTCTGCTCTAATTACCTTGTGAGTTTTACACTATCTGAAGCCTCTGCTGTAGCTCATTCATGTTTGACTATTCATGAACCCTGGAATGTTTCTTCCTGCTTTTGTTATAGAAATTGGTTTCCGGATTGCTGTAAGTGATAGAGAAAGGGAATTCCATAACTTGTAATCAATCAACATACTTGCTCTTTGACTGTTTCTGTTCCATCATTCTCTTTGGACAGTCCCAGCAGGAAGTAGTGGCTGACCACTCGGCCTAGCACTGTAGTTTCTTTGCCCCATGTGTTTCGGATTGTGTCACGAGCCTCTCTGTTGTGCGGTGCGACTGGGATCATAAGAACCAAGAATGGACTTTCTTGCAAACATCTTTGGGGTTCATCCAGTATGAAATTGTACTGATGTGGGTATGTCACAAAGAACACTGAAGGCTCAGTTTCAGAGATCTGCAATCAGAGGAGGTTTGTGTTAGTGTTGCATCTCAAAAGTACAGAGTTTATCATTGTTTTTTTCTGGTTAGCTTGTCTGCACTCTATTATTAGCTTAGAAGCTATTAAGATGTGTTCAGACAAAAGGCAAAACGATTTTTTGCCTGAATCTATTTGCGCAAGTTTGTGCAGCCTTTATTAATTCCACAACACCCAATGTAGTGACAGGACAAATGTTACCTAGCTAGCTATGGACTCTACGGCCATTTTGGGTGAAGGGTGAAGTCATGAGCTACCCTGATGGTAGCAGTGGTTTATTGGGTTGGTTAAGTTTAGTGAGGTTTAGGTTAACATAAGAATATCGTGGTCGGCAAATCAGAGATAGTAGTGGAGGTCACGTCTTCACCATCCTAGAAAAAAATCATGGACTGACATGTGAGGAGTGTGTCTGTGTCTAACAGAAGTTGGAACGCTCTAATTCACACATCCTAGAGGATAATCATATCTCTTTGTGCCCAATCTTGAAACCCATTAGTCTGACGATGGTTTAGCCTTTGGGGGCAAGGACCAATACTTCTGAGGGTTCAGGTGTAGCCAGCGTATATCTGGGACAAGACTTCCTTTTCTGTGCACCAGTCGCTTTTTACATTAGGAACTTGAGATGTGAAAATGGATTTGGAAATGAGAGAAGACTTCTACAGCCAGATTGTTTTACAAGTAGCCAGTTTAGCTAAATTAGCTAAGCTAATAAAAAGACAATAGCCAATGGGTTTGACATTGCATTTCGGCCAAGTGCTCCATCTATCTATCTCCCCACAAGGACTGTTTGCTCAAATGTGATTGGTCGATATAACTCGGACTACAAATGGAACCAGAACCCTTCCGATAACAAAACGTGGTCCTGTTGCATACAGATTTTGCATTCATATGCAGCATATACCTATACACAAATTAAATAATGTCGACTTATTTTTTCCATTCAAATTTGTTGGCAATTGTACCACATCTAAAATTCAAATAAGCCTTCTGTGTGAACACACCGTGATAAAGTCTCCTGCATTGGCACTGAAAAGCAACTTGGTTGTGTTAACACATTGTTAGCGTATTACAAATGTCATTCTATTACCTGAATTTTAATTAGTTTAAATGTGACAAGTGAATGTTAAACAGTTAAAAGAAACGAAACCAGTGATCAGTTATCTTCACTATGGATGACTCATCTAAATGACATTTGTTATTATCAGATAAAAAGGGAAAAATGCGTAGGAGTTTTTCTTTGCCTTCGTCATTTTGACAGCTGCTTTTCATGATGACACTAATTATACTCACACTGTCAACTGAAGTAGTCACATTGCTGCTAGATTGGCTTGACCATGTTGTCCAAATGTCCAAAGGCCATGATACTTCACTGCTCGAAATGTAGAGGGTTATTAATGTTCCCGTCATGAGTAACAGTATCAAAAGGCACAACCATCGTCTAGCTCTTTTCCATGGTGTCTTTTCACTGCCAAGACAAAAAGTGAAAATTGATATCTTTAATGCCTTTTAAATGGACATCAGAAGGACTTTATTATCCATTACTGGCTTGGAATCAGGAAGCACTTTGCTAATACTGCCTCTCACTTGACCACTAATGTAGGCATTTCTTAATAGCTGAAATCATTTGTAACTATTTTGTGTAAAGAAAGGAGTATGCATTAAGATCTGCATCCATCAGAAACCACCACAATCACAAGCTGCACTGGGCTTACTGCAAGCATGACAACATGTGTAGAGAACTGTGCATGTATGTTAACACATTGTACTCATTGGTGTATAGCCTCTGTCACGTTTTGTAAAAAGTACAGCCATCAGTCAACCGTATGAATCATTTTTAAAACCACATTACAGACAGGCTGAACATGAAACCCTGATAACACTCCACAATTAGCACCGGATGGAAACATACTGAACATGTACTCAGAACACTTTTTCTAAAGAGATACAAACCTCGCCCAAACCTGCATTTTTAACATTTGAGACACTTCCCTTTCTTCATTTATAACACATTACAGACGATTACAGATGTGATTTTACATTTCTGCAAACCACATATACGTTGATCTGAAACATTTAGTTTTGGTCCGGAGATGAAGCATTGTGAAAATGAACGCGCACAGTTAGCATTTCAGTCTAACCCTCTTCTATTTTTACCTGACCTGAATAAAGCTGTTTTGCTAGTAGCAAGTCAATGACTTGCATTTTGGGTTTCTTGAAAATGAGAATAGCCCCCCTTTAATGCAGACCCTCATCTTCCTGTCACATGACTCCTACTAGCCGTTTGCATAGGGACTACTGAATTTGTGGTGAGTCTGTCTGAGTCAAGAATCACGTTCAAACAGCTTGCAGTGCAGCCAGCCGAGTAATTTCGGTTCCACATTTCTTAAAAGTTAGAATATTAACTCTCGCACAGTTGCCTAGGCACAAATCATATGCATGTGTAGAAGAAATATCAAGATATACAATAACCTTAAATATACTGGGGAAAAAATGCTGTCCTGTGCACTAAATCTATGTCTCTGCATGTTTTAATAAGGACATGTAGAGACAGTTTTAGTCAACTGTATGTTGTCTGAAGGTTCACATGAGACAAGCTGCATCATTATGGAATAATCTTCAATTGGATTTATCATACACACACACACACACACAGAGAAAATTACTTTTGCCTGTTTTTCTGAGTAAATGTTTGATAAAGCATTTAATGTTCACGAATGTACAAATTCAATTTAATTTATTGTTTTGAAATATATATATATATTAAATCAAATTTGATTATATAAAAAAGGAAAACGTGCATGTAATTGAGTAGAGAATAATACTGATAAGTGTTATGTGCTTTTCTCTGCAGTGGAAACCAGAAAGAGAAAGATTTTGTTGGAATTGTTGTTAAAGATTACATCCACACAGAAAGACATTAGCTCTATAATGTTTGAGTGGAGCGCAGTCTCTACCGGAATCAATCACACTGATCAATGTCAATAATAGCCGGACAAGATTTCTTATAAAAAGCTTTCATAAATAAGAATCATATTAAGCCGTGGACTTGGAATAAAATCTGGACTTACCTTTTAGGAACGGAGCTCTCCAGCATTTTTTGAAAGGCTGAGAATGACTTCCAACTGAAAGCTACACCGAGCCACCAGACAAAAAGCAGATACAAATGAGGATGTTACAGTATTCGGTGTCTAACTCTCCACATTCATTGTGGTTTGTGGTGGTGGTGTGTGTCAGATGCGCACACAGGGCCTTCTTCTGAGCAGACTCAGACAACACTCTGCTTTGGAAAAATACATGTGACGACAGGTGTAAAAGATAAACATAAAAGGATTTGCCTTATAATAACATAACAGCCTGATGAATGTGTTTAAAGGGGAAACATAGCATGACTCACCATGTGTCTTAGGAACTTTGAATCATTATTGCGACATCTTTACATTTACCAGAAAACACACGCTTTTTTTCCTGTTGAAACAGTTTCTTTCTTATGGATTTTAGTATTTGTCAGCAAAATTTTCTAAAGACGTAATATTAACTAACAGACTTGGGTATTTGTTTACTGTATTTTACTGGGTATCAAAAAAATCACAACTATAAACTGCTGACCATAAAGCTATGCAGTAAAATGTTTGCATAATTGGGCTTGCTAACACTAGCTTACTAACTGCTAACATCTGTTGACATGATTAAATCTAATGCTTAGCTAGCTAAAGGCATTTTGTTTCCCCTCTGGTGGGCATAGTTTTATACAGTATGACGGTTGTGGTGTTTCTCTATCTTGGTGACGAAGGTGTTACCTTTCGTGGTAGCTAGATTCTCAACATATCGAAAGATGTCGCAAATCAATTTTTCAGGTATGAGAGTTTGAGTTGAAGTGGAGGTTCTGACAAATCAGTGTGTTTGCCCTTTTTCCAAACAGTTTCTAATGATGGCTCTGTGTAACAAACCATCGGGCAGCATCAGGTTAAAGCTGGAGAGGAGGATGCTAACTTATCAGTTAATGCTAGTGCTAGCTAGCTTGGTTGGTGAAAAATGAACAGTCAACTCCAAAGAGTTGTTTTTAGTTCAACCAAACACCAAAATGTAACAATTACAAGTAGTGACTGATCAATCAAAAGATAGCCCCACCCTTAAGTATACTTCTCTTGTCATCACAAAACGTACACGTTTAGGGCCCTTCTGAATTTGCTTCTTTTCTGACCTGGGGGTTGCTGCTTGTTGCCTGTATAATGAGTCACACAGTAAATTCTTTACTAACAGTATTCAATATTAATATCAACAGCTTCGATTTTGGCCTTACACCGACGTTTTCTACTTTTTGCTAATTTTTCACAATATGCTCTCCAATAGAGCAAAAATTAGATTTTTGAAGTTATAGAAGGCTTTTAATGTTAATGAGAAATGATTGATGACATGATTAAAATCCTATATTGAAAGTACCAGAAAAGGTTTTGAAGGGGATTTTCCTGTTGGTGTTTCTCACGCTTCTTATCTGCACTGTCTGGTCAGCACACCTTTTCCTTGGAAAATACAGGTTGAATACACTGACAGGTTATGAGTAAAATCTTCAGTTGTGGGTGGTTTATGAGTAGATCCCTCCCATGTTTCCTTCAGCGCTAAAATTAGACTGGTGTATGGTTTCAAGTGAAATTTCTTAACTGTTGGATGGATTACGAAGAAATCTGATACATGTGATTCATCTTGAATCTTTAAGTTTATTTAGATTTTCACGGGGCGTTATCAAAGGGCATAGACCAAAATACCTCTGAATGCAAGTGGATAGACCTTCAAGCAATGCAGTCTGGTATCATGAACAATTTGTAGTTATTCCTACGAAAAGCAATGCACAGGAATTCATAATGTCCCCCGAAATGTGTCTGTTTGTCTGCCACATACAATGTAGGTCACCTATTGAGTGGCCGGGAGGTGAGGTGGATAGCCAAAACAATCCTTAAATCAAGGGACTGATGTTCCTGTCCCTTTGTTGCTAGTTATGGCAGAAGTATTCTTTTCAGCCAAATACTATTTATTTTTCCAACCTTAAGCAAGGGCCTTTGGTGCTTAAACCTAACAATTTCACAACATTAACAATGTGAAACAGCATTCATCACACAGGAATTATGCTGCAAAGGTTTTTGTGAAAAAACAAAGAAACACAAGAATACATGAGAGGGACCAAGAAGAGCAACAAAGCGTCCCATAGTGCAAAGTGATACAAAATGTAAATGGACTAAAGCTTGCAGACATGAACTGTGATGGTGTAGCATCAGATTCAGTGGTACCAGTTCGAGGCATTTCGTCTGCACCTGTTGATGATGCCCCTTGGAAATCAAAAGATCAATTGAGGGGTTGATATGCACCAGACTCATATGCAATTACAAATTAGTCTGGATGCCAGTCTACCAAAGATCTTCTGTTGATTTGACCTGTCCACATGCAGGACTCTAGATGTGGACCCTGGCCTCGAGTTTTAAGGCAACATGTTCCCCTCAGTGGAAAATAATACCATGTAATTGGCAAAGAAAACAAAATCGTTACATAAATCTAGGTTTAGCAGACTCCAGATCCATGGCTAACCTGGTCACGTGGGCCCAAGAATCACCAGTCCCTGCCCTTCATATGTAAAATATTACGTGGTGAATAATTGGCCAAAGTACAGCACTTTTTAGCGTACCATACTCAAGAGTGAGCACATTATTTCATTATAGCACTGTAAATTTATTGTGGTTGTTGTTTTTTGGTTGGTGGTACACATTTGGGGATGATCTTTATGTTTCGGAGAGGCCACTGCTTATTTTGCAGAGCCAGACTGTGGACCAGACTGTTCCCATTTATTCAGTCTAATGACCTTTTGAGTCCAACTGTTAAAATTACAGCTTTGCAGTTATTGAGTAGCAACCGAAACTGCTAATGGATTTGAAAAATCACCGGAATGAAAACTGACTAACCACAAGGTAAATTTACAAGTGTATGTGGGAATGTACACTATAAGCACATCTGTGAGACCTGCAGACATTAACTTTTGAACTCTGCTGACAGGAGACAGGTTTTACTTCCTGAAATGCTTTTGTGTGACTCTAAAATACATTAGTCCAGACAGACAATTCTCTCTGCTGGAAACTTGTTGCTACTTCTTTTTGTCATGAGTAAATATGAATTGAAACCTGTTGCTGAGTTCAATGAAACTAGGTTACTCGGGTGAATTTAGTGACCCATGTAATAATTTGGACAGACATAATTTTTCATTTAAATTAAGTGAGATACAGGATGGTATGAGGTGTACAAATGTAAACATCTTTGTCCAGAGAAACTTAGGGCCACACCTGTATTCAAATTAAATGGACAACCAATTAAAATCTGTAAAAGAAATTTAGAAATAAAGTATTTACAAAAATGTTTTTTTTTTTAACTTATATCCTGTAACCTCCTAACTCAACTAATTACAAGGAGTAATCAAGATTGTACTCAATCTTTTTCTTTGCATTAATACCTTCTGTGCATATTGGAAAAAAAAAAAAGAAAAAAAAAAAGACTTCCATCTAAATGTAACATCATGGTAACATCAACACTTGCATGATACAGTATATTGCTGAAATCAGATAACATTGGGAAAGGATGAAGAGGTAAGAAAAATATATAAAAAATAATACAAATTTGAAAGGTGGAAATGAGACCACTGTTGCCTCTCTTCTGGTATGTGGCTATTTTACTTCACACTGTGGAATACAGAGAGCATTTCTCGGAAGCAATGGACTTTATCAGCATCATGTGAACTCATTTGGCAAGGACTTTAATACGATGGATGTTCATTTAAACGTACAAGTCCTGCATTCCAGTTTCCAGTTAAAATACAAGTTGTGTCAATGCCTGGATTTTTAATGTCTTTGATTGGTTTCAATTAATTGCAGCCTTTGGCAATCCCAGCTCAACATAACACAAATCCTATTGAGCTTGCTGTACCTCAGCTAAGTTCAGCTGAGATTAGCTCAGCAGAGTGTGAAACTGGTTTTAGTAAGAGCTTTAATCTCTTTACCCTAATCTGAACAAAAGGTTTTACAATGTCATTAATAAAGCCAACAGACTTATTACGAAATCCAAAATGACTCTGGCAAGAGGAGGGAAATGTTAAAGGGAAGCACTGTGGGAGGAGCAGGACACAGGAGGAAGATGACTGTTGGAAGAATGGAGGAAACAGCTTGCAGAGAGTTTGATTAAGCAATAAACAGAAAATGAAATCAGACATGTAAAAAGACAGCAAGAAGTAGAAGAAATTAGAAATAACATTTGCGTCAGACAACAGGCATCCAAGATGTATAAAACAACTCATATAACTTTTATTTGCTCTCAGTTAAATTATTTCAACCAATATATCCAAAGAATAGTCAAAGAAATCAGCAGAAATCAAAAGACAACCACTATACTGTATATTGCCATCGAATATAACAACTCAAATAATTAATAATTGTATCAAACAATCTCAAATATCCAGAATTCATTGGTTCTAATAAGACAATGACAGTACTTTTGTGTAAATTCAAAACATTATTCACTTTGCTTAAATATTATGGTAATAATCTTGGTTTCTTAAAGCTCACAAAGAAGAATGTGGTCTGGTTCAGCCTGGAGTCTGGCTCTGTATGCAGTGAAGCCCCCTTTGGATGACTGGTAGTGGTCTCTATTCCAGAGTGACAGGTTCAAAACATCAGTCCGTTAGCAGGGTTTACTGCTGTGAGCATCCATCTATCCATCCATCTATCCATCCATCATCCATCTCCATCTACACA
>CAFUXE010000109.1:842984-860519 GCA_903364295.1 Serranus cabrilla | reverse complement strand
TAAAAAAAAAAAAAAAAAAAGCCGTACACACAGCATCAGGGTTTGAGTAATGTGGGAGCCTCACATGGAGGACTCTGAGCTCCCTTAAAAGCAGTTAAATCATCTGTGGGGGTGGCTAATACATTACCAACAACCATTATTTTAATCACAAATACACAATCATTTCCTATCATTTTATTCATTTAAACACATGGTTTTACTTTGGAGTAAGTAAAAAGCCTTGTGCATCACTAAAGGATGCAATAATATGTCTCATATTAACGTATCTGTGGTTTGCAGAAACGTACAATGCCAAAACTAATTCTGGGGACTGGGCTGCACCATGACGACAGTTGGATTTTGATAATTATCTTAAAGTGAGTTGTTTCATATCACACATTGACACTTTTAATATGAAAACATTGATTAGTGCAGTTGTATATGTATTTGATCATATTTATTTAGCCAATTAAGGATTATTGTGCACTTTCAGGTGATTTGCCATCATTAGCTGTGTTCGACTCTTAACATATTTTTTAAGACCACACAGTGTTTTTAATTTCATAAATACATTTAAAAATATTCCTGAACTTTCAATTCAAAATCATGTAAGGACAATGTAGTTTGAGTTCAAATTAATCCTCTTCATAACATCACAAATATACCAGTGTATTAAGGAGGATGGTAACATAAAGTTTGCTCAGAAATATTAATTAACGTGCTTACAGATTAGCAAAAAATAGCTCTTATGTTCACAGAAGAATGGCACCAACTGTGCTGTAGGTGGTGAGTTCCAGGTTAAAGCTGTTATCTCTGCTCCTTTCCTTAAATCGACACTGATCACAGAGGAAAGGCAGATAAAGAATCCGACAAGAAGGACTTTAAAGCTTTGGGACAACTGAAATGTGGATAATGCAGCCCAATACTAACTCTGGCTAATAGAGGAATAAATTGGAGAGAAAAAAGAAAACCAAGAAAGAAGGAAGACGTGAGTGTGTTTTTAAACCACATTCAAAGCGGCCCACTTCATTTGGAATCAGAGGGAAACAGGTATGAGATGCACATCAACACCTACATGGACAGTGCTCCAGAATCCACCAGAATCCAAAAGGGAACCCACACATGTTGTGCTACATTTTCAGTGTGATCTCATTTGAAGCTGATGGAGCAGCTCCACACAGAAAACACTCTGCTGCTGTAGCTGACAGGGACACTTTGAACAAGTTCGAGCTACTTGAGTATTCCACTGTGTGTGTACGTCTTCCTTTACACGATATGTGTGCATGGTGAAGTACACTCAAATATAGGACCCTGCATGTAAATAACCCTTCTACACTGTGTATTTGCATCAGGTCCATAAACAGTATAAAACAGGCTTATGTAGCTACCACGACGTCCTTGAGTTTGCAATTTTGGCCATCGCCATCTAGATTTTTTCCAGAGCTGTAAGTGACCATATTTGGACGACGGGGTAGTTGCCAGCCAAGCGAGGCAAGTTCTCGCTTAGCAAATGCTAAGTCTAGCTAGCTTGATTAGCAAGTGTATCCATAATTTTTGTTGTCTGTGATGTCAGTTGGGTTGGTCATTATGACTAGCGGAAAAACAGTTTTTAGGCAATCAAAATGTTCTTGTTACCTTTCATGAAGTGAAAACACACTTTGTCTGTGTTTCCATCTTAAACCCTTTCAAACACCCCAAAACCACTTTGCAGTGGATTTTTAATTGCAAGGAAGCCTCAACCTAAAGCATACCCTGCTTTGTTGTCTATTTTACTTAAATAATAATGAACAAAATTAACATCACTGTATGTTGAAGGCCACACGGTGGTGTAGTGGTTACAGAAATTGAATTAATGAATGAATGCATGTTGAAGACGACTTGAAACTAGTGATTGAGACCATAAACTTTTTTCACTACATTTTTTAGTGAGGTAACAAATCAAGTTAGAAGTAAGGTCATTTTCTCATAGACTTCTATACAATCTGACTCCGTTTTGCAGCCAGTGGAGTCGCCCCCTGCTGGCCCTTAGAAAGAATGCAGGTTTAAGGCTCTTCACTCCTCACAGAAACTAAACCCACTTCTTTTATAGTCTTTGTTTCAGGTTTGATCGCACACACATGCAGAATACACACGCAAACACATGCACAAACAGTATTCATCAAGGTAATTACAGTGTAAAGCAATGACGACCCCACAGTTCTCATCCTGACCCACTGTGGAGGTGTGTGTCTGTGTGATCCCATGTGTGTGTGCACTTGCGCCTGTGTGTGTGGGTCCCTAGGGTGCTAGTTAAGTATAGTAAGATAGATTTGACACCCAAGGCATTCAGCAGGAGTCAGATGGGGAGTGAGAAAGAACTGTTTTTAGTCCTCCTTTCTCTTCTTTTCTCTTCGTCTCTGCAAATTTCCTCATGCACCCCTCAGCTTCCCTATCTTTACCTCTGTCTGCATCTATTATTTCTCCCTTGTTCTCCATTTCCTTGCCTCGTTCTGTCTCCCACCGTTTCTGTGCCTGTTTATCTCTTTCCACATTCCCCCCAATTCTCCCTGTCCCTGCTTTCCTGCTTTACGTACTTTTATTTCATATTGCGGGCATTCACGCAGAACCTCTTCTTCACCAAAATTTGAGGTAACCGAGACAATTCATCTCCTCCTCCAGCGCTCTTTCTCTGTTTCTCTCTGTTGCTCTGTCTCTCTAGGTTTCTCTCTTTTTCTCTGGGTCATGACCTCTGACTGGAACAGGCCGGCTCTCTCTGCTTATCAGATGGAAAGCAAGATACTGCAGGACTGCTGCAAATGTTTTACAAAGGGAGCTCTGCCCTCATGCATTTTTCAGCTGAATATTTAAAGCAGTAACTCTGAGATCCAGTGTTTTTTATTTTTTATTGTCTGTGCTGTGCTACTCAGCAATGTTTGCTTCCCCACAAGTTCACCTGTCAATCAACCAGAGTGTCCGGTACTGAGAGATCTTTTCTCGTGGTCTATCTGTGAGTCTATTATGTGGTACTATTTTCATTTTTTCATCTGTTTCAGAGCAGCTACCCAAATGTTTGAAATGTATCTTTGGAAAGGCTTTTGTATCTCGCACATTTCATGATGACAGCATGCATTTAAAGTCTTAATTATCTTGGAAGCTGTTCACATCCACAAATATTTACTGGGCTGTAAACGTAGCATCGGTTCCTGAGCTGGCGAAGTGTTCCTTGTTAACAGAATCATAAAGAGAAATGGAATATGTCCCAGGTAACTAGAGCAGATATGGTTTTATATTTAGCATGTCAGGGCAAAAAATAAAGCTCTGCATTTGGGACAGCACGCTGTGGAATCCTTAAATCCAAAACTTGACTACTTGTTTACTGCCTGTTTGACAGTAAATTATCTGTGAATCAATGTGTAAGAGCTTAGAGGAAGAGTGACGTTTTGGGGAAATTTACTTATTTGCTTTCTTGCCAAGACTTAGATGAAAATAACTGATACCACTGTTATATCTTTGTGCTCAGTATGGAGCTACAGCCACGAAGGGGATACGCTTAGACTGGAAGCAGCCGAAATAAAATAAAAACAGAAAAGCCATGTGTAGGCTATGACTTCCTGGTAGTCAGCCACCAGGTGGAGTGAATTGTCATGTTTACTTTTTAGTGAGTTAGTTATATGTCCCATTTGTACAGCAGCCTATTACGACCTGATAGTGTCAGTGGCCCAAGTAATTATGATGGGAGGCTCCTGTACTGAACAAACGAGGAAATCAAGCAGCATAAAGAGCAACAAAGTCTGCAACTGTTCATGTGCACTGTAAATCCAAAAGTCAACTTAACTGAAGTTACATATTTATTTTAACTTTCTACATTCTATGCCAGGTTTTATGTGCCTACGTTAGTACTGCAACTATCTCATGTCAGACAGCAAAACAATGCTCTCCTCGACCTAAACATCTATTTTTTTCTTTGATCTTGACCTAACCAAGTGGTTTTGTTACCCTGAGTTTAAAACTGCAACCATTATGTTAAGGTATGTGGACACGTTGATCTCCTGCCACTGGCTGGGGTGCTAATTTCAGATAGACTCCTTTGGGTTGCAATAAAGGGTGGAAACATACACATACTGTATGTGGCTGTATGTGTTGGAGGACTTGTTGATATTTTTGTCTAAATCTAAGAATGAGAAAAGTAGTTTGGCAAATAACTCACCTTAGTAAGCTTCAGTAAAATGGTTTTGTTCTTAATTTTGAATTCACACATATTAACATTAACATGTCCACAAAATAACTTTCTGTAAAGTATTAGTTTAGTGTTTATTGCAAGATGGATATGGGGTGCCACTGGGCTCCGTTCTAGGCCCTATTTAACATTTCCCGTCTCCTTGTAAAACACGTTGTTATTCAGTGTTTGTCTGTGAATGGATTGATGGTTTCATTGTAGATGCTATGTAAATACATTTTTGGTGATGACATTATTGTTGATTATGGTGGTTTCTAGGGATACAGACAAAATAACAAATTTGAGCCAAATGCCCTTTATCAAAAAAACAAGCAATTTACTTGCAAGCACTTTGTAATTATCATTCATTTTATCTGTCACTTCGTTAGATGTATAGTTTGAAAAAAGGTGACAGTAATGAGATGATGATAGCAGGTTTTGTTTACATTTGAGACATGTCTTTGAATTTATTTGACCAAAATGAGAGGAAGGAAAGAGAAAGAGAGATAGTAATCTACCTTTCTTCTGCAGTATAGCGCTCCCGCTGCGCTTCCCTATGTGGTTTTCCACATAACAGGTGTAGTTGGCGAGGTCTGCCTCCTCCACAGCATCAAACATTAAGGAAAGCTGCACCTCCTTCTCCCCTAAATGCTCCCTCAAAATCCTGCACAAACACATAAAGAGAAGACAATAGTCACAGACAGCAGGAACATTTCTTTCCCCCAAATTTGCTCCTTTAAAAAGCTTTTAAGGAAGACGAGGAGAACACAAACACGTATGAAACATTAGATGGGTTAAGAGTTTTCTCCCAGATTACCCCTTAAAAAACAAGAAGAAAATGAGAGAGGCAGAAAGAGGAGAAGAGGGAGTTGGAGAACAAAGACAAAAGTAAACATGAGTAAATCTTAGAGACAGGTTGAGGTCCACGTTCCTAAATTATTTCACAAAAAGCTGCAAAAGGAGAAAGAGGATAACGGGAGAGGAGGAATGAGGAGTGGAGCAGGGGTGAGATCAGAGTGGACGAAAAAGGAGGACAGAGGGAGCAAGGAGGCATGTTTAGAAAACATTGGTGACAGCTGGAAAAAAGACTCCTTATGGTGAGGTCATACTCCTCTAAAAGCCTGCGAGGAAGAGAGGAGGTGGAGGAAGGGGGGGACTAAACTGATGTTTGGGTCACGACGTGCACCTCTGAGCCTGATTTGAGGTCAGACTGAGCCACAGCCAATGATATCTGAGATCGCACTCACTGTGCTGACATGGCAAATTCAGAGCAGTCAGCACAGATGGTCCACGAGCATCACAGGCTGGAGGATTTCTCCCTTTCTACTAAAAGTAGTTTTTTACATTATATATATAAATATTTGAATACTTGATTTTTCATACATAACAAGCAATATTTAATAAACTGTAACTCACATGAGTTCATATCTGACTTTCTGTTTGTACTCATTGCTGTGATTGATAGGAATGTTTCATGTGGCTTTAAAATTGTATCAACACAATGGGCCTCATTCACCAACCTTTCTTAAGAAGAAGTTTGTTTTTTCTTTTCTGACATTCACCACAGCTTCTTATTATCACTGATGAATGAGGCCCAATGTAATGATCTTCTTTTGTTGTTGGAAATGTTAGGAGTGTCAAACATACGGATGCTTTTGAAGTGTGAAAGTTGCAGGGTTCCAAAATGCATGTAAATAAATATTATGTGATATTTAAATTGTAATACATATGTAAGGTACAGTAAACTAACTGAACACATAAACTAATTTCTAATGTTTAAACTGTACTTTTTTTTCTTGAGGCTGTTCATCATCTGTTTAGTACATTATTCTTCATTAATTGTGAATGTAACCAGAAAGCACTTTAAAAGCTTAAACCTAACCAACCAAGTCAATGAGTCAATCACCATCATAGAAAGAAGCTTCCTGATATATCAGTGTCAGTGCAATGATGCAGAAAAGACTGATGCTAGAGCTCATAGGTCTAAGAATGACACTGACAAACCAATAAAAAACAGAAAACATAACTAACAAAAATGCTAACATCAAACCAAACTGTACAGTACTATAGCTCATATAGTGTAATAGTGTAAGTAGCTCTGGAGGTTATGCTATTGTAGGTTGGCACTGCAGGTTAACCAGTTAGCCGGGTACGCTCAGGGTAGCAACTTACAGTTTGTCTGAGCAGATAAACACAGATTTCAATCAAATCATTACCATTCTGCTATTTTTTTTAAAGGAAATAACAGAAGAAACCTACAACAGAATCATGCAGACCACTTCAATACGTGACGAAAAATCTAAAGCTTGACTGCCCTGTCCCAGGTCACTGTAGAATCACTGTAGATATGGCTGCTAAACCGGTATTGGACAGTTGTTGTTTAAGGGAGGACTTTATTTAACAGTCCATTACAATGACAGCTAGCCATTTCATTTACCCCATCCTGCTATTAAGAAATCTGTCCTGTGGTCCAGGTCCAGGGTTATTTTGAAAGCCACTGTCTTGTGAGGTGAACTCAGTGTCAGCATCTAATACTTGAGTGTTCACAGCTTGAACCTCAGAGGAAATTGCTTTAGATTGGGACAGGACCAGAGAAAATGAGTGTGAACTAAGACAAATCTGGACATGCTTTTGGAGACACCGAAGAGAAATGCTACCAAACATAAGCAATACTTATAGTCCAGTGCTACATGTGAAGTTGTATAAGCTCTTTAAAGAATAGCTTCAAGTCTGTTCCACAGCAATGTATTCACCATGTAACCTGGAACATGAAAAGCCTTTCTAATAAAAACCCAGTGAAAGGATTACATTTTCAATTTGCTTGATGAAGTGGCTGAATTCAAAGTGAAACCCTGCACAGTATAAATGGCCTTGCTCACAAATCCATTATTTGGTATGATGGTAAAGCAGCCTGTGAGAAACCGACAGTAGAGAGCAAATGTGCAAGACTGAGCACAAGTGTGTGAAAGTTAAGAGTCTTTTTGTACAGAGATTTATAGGTGTGTGTGACAGGGGATCTTTAAGGGGAGGTAGCAGGTCAACAGTAGATGGCACCTAGGAGTTGTGTACATCATTTGTGGTTTGAAGAAACAACACATTTTTACCACTGGGGAATTGATAGAAATCGTCAAAAATACCTCCAAAATAACATATTCAGACACCAAGTCCTTGAGGAATACCATAATGAAATCCATGATGCTATTTGGTTTCAAAAACCTTTGACATTTTGGAGATTAGCATTTCGCCAACTGGATGGCGAGCACTTTTACTGTGGAAACTGGATGCCCTAGGTGTCTAGTTTGTGGTTATAACTTTCCATTAGGCTGTGATTATCCTGGAGGTCACAACAGGTCATTCCAAGTGTGCAGAAATATTAAAATACAAGGAATGGAAACAACATGTTTGTACAGCATTAGAAAAACTGCACTGTATTAGCATAAAGTTGGCATTTCATTCAGATATCTTGAGGTCAGAGGTCATGGGACACCTTTAAAAATAGCCATGGCGGTTTTTCCCTCGCTAATATTTAGCTTAACTTTGTAGCGTTAATTCACTATTCCCGACAAAATAACATGATTGGTGTATGCTGCTGGAATGCAAGGGGTTAAGAAATAATTAAGGGCAAAAAAATAAGTAATAAAAGGGGCAAACGCACATGAGTTGACTGAAGAACAAGACTCAAAAAGAGGTAAATATTCCTGTTCATCCTGGTTCTGGTTAGCTGTGTTATAGGGTGGTTTGGTGTGAATTTAAAGTGACTGACCAAACCAACACACAGCAGGATTTTTGAAATAATGAGCATATCCCGTGCAGAATCAGCATCCATATCAGTAAAAACCTCAGACTGGCCACAGGAATGTGTTATTCTTCAGCTCTACAGTGTGTGCTGCTGGTTTGACTCATGTTTGACTTACAGTAGTCCAGACTGGCCTGATTCTAAAACACACAGGGGTCGAACCACACGGGATTTGGCACAGTCCAACCATGACACGCAGAGATGAGGGAACATGAGAGCTCACCATGAACAGAACCATATCTGTCACTTGAGGCTTTTATCCAAGTGCCTTCATGCAAGGGATTTTGACACACACACTTTTAGCATGAGTGGTCGCTGTGGGATTTGAACTCCCAACCTTCTAAATATTGATGCTTTTCCCTCCCAGGTTTACAACAGAGAAGTAGAAAAAAGGGTGTCTACAGTGTAACAGTCAAAATTACAGAGAGAATCGAGAAATTGAAAAAGTCAAAGATTCCTGAAGAAATACACCATAAGACTAAGATCACCTCTGTAAGTGTATTTTTTTCTTCATGTTGCTCTCCGCTGTGTGTCAGTGGCTTTAAGAGTCTGCATCATTCTCATGTCTACCAGGGCAGAGCATTAGAGGTCACTGTCAAAAGCACTGACTTGCTAAAATCCTCGATTAAAAACACATCACTTCTGCTCTTCCTTTTCTCACCTTCCCTCCAATAACTCTCCATATCCACCCAACACCCATTTTGAGACCTACTCTTTATCTCCTCTTCCGTCTCTCTCTGATCTATAACTCTAATGCTGTCTTGACGTCTGCTATTAAACACACTCTTTCCATCCCACTAAATTGAGCCTTGGTTGTGAATAATGATTTCTTCTGCTCATCTTTGATTGTTTTTATATCACACTTAGCAGACGGATAAGATCTCATACGTCATGCTCATATAAAACCAATGGGATTAATAAAAACTAAACTTGGTAATCCTTTTTCAGAGTGACCAACAACCTCCTCTCTGGTCTTCTCTTCCTCTTTGGTCCCCATATCCTGTCTCATGGACGCACGAACACACACACATGGTCATACTGGCACACAAAGTTATCTAGCTACGTTGAATCTCTAACCTTTACTCATTGCTGCTTGTAAGCATGGTGTGTTCACTGGTTTGTAAAAAGGATGGGTTAAATGCAGAGACTGAATTTCACAGTCGTGGGACTAATAGGGTTTCTTAATCTTAATCATCTCGCTGCTGGCCTGACCTCCCTGATAGAACAGAAGACGGACCCTTTTCAGCTAACGTTTAACCTGTTGGCTAATGTCGGCTGACTTTATGTCTGTTGGCAATGATATTATCCATCTTTATGTATGTCCACTTCAACTGCTATGCAGATGATGTCCTGCTCTACATATCCACCAAATCCTTTGCAACTACAATTCACTAGCAAGCCAAAAACTGAACTCCAACAATGATCTCTAATCCTTGATTCCAAAGGCCTTACCAAGATAATGCACACTATCTTCGACGAATTTACAGTACAGCTCCACTCTCTCTGCCCTGCGTCTGCACACTCAAGAGTGACTCTCCACAGCGACCTCTCATTTCAACATGGTGCTGTCACATCAAACTTCACCATTAGTATTCTTTATCCTCTTGTCCTGCCCTCTCTTTGTCCATAATATGAACATATTCATGTATTCATTTGAAAAGGATATTTTAAAAAGTAGTTTTCGATTTCTTCTAACTAAAACACTCCATGGAAAACTAATACAGTCAATTCACGGAAACCATGTAGACAGTAGCAACAACAAGCTCTGGTTTAAAAAAACCCCATTGAAACAGTGAGGCTTTGACAACAGTTGGATTGGACAGCTGATCTGAATTTCAAGCAGGTAAAGAAGCTTCTCCACACTGCTAGACATATGGGCCAGTGCTGCCTTCAACTGAAAATATGAAGGAAGCACTGGCCCAAATGGAAATACTGTAATTATAAATTCATTGCGCATGAACAAACCATCATAGCTGAGTTGCAGAAATGTTGAGCGGCTGCACAGCACTGAAGCTGAGCCAACATCTGCAATAAAACTGATGATACTGCTTATATATATATTATGTTGGCTGGTGTGTTTGGGCATATATTAACACTCGAGTTCATGACCATTCCTAATTATATTTTCCAAAGGCAGATGCAGGTTTTCAGAGGGCGAACACTTCAAGGCTGAGAGTGCAGGAACAATCTGAAACTTCCTGTCCATCACACATATCATGGCTGGCTGCTTTCTGGTGTAGTAATAATGAGGTGTGTCAAAAATCCTCTCTCATACTGCAGGGTAACAAGGAATTGGTAATTACAGGTGTTCACATTGTCATGGAGGCCATGAGACGATATTAGATCCTATGCAAACAGACAGGGACCAACAGTGGAATGGCCAGCGCTGCAGCGGGGTGGGAGGTGTGAGCTAAACGTGGACAGATTAATGTGCAGCGCAGCAGGAGTCTGTCTGCTATGGTGCGATTGGTGAATCTGAAGTAGTGATGTGATTGGATCAGAGGTGGCCAGAGGACTGGACTGAAAGATGGAGAACTCATCAGGCAAAGGTTAATTTAATGCCACGGGGCATGATTAGTTTCAAGTTTAAACACTCTTACTCATGTATTACACTACTTCCCCAGGAGTGAACATTTTCAGAGGCCACTGTGTGGCTTAGCAGTCACAGAGACCATCTTTCAAACGGAGAACCTGGGTTCAAGACCCAGCAGGCAGCCCTACTGCTGAAGAGTCCCAGAGCAAGACACTGAAGTCCTCCCAGCTGCAGGGCTGCTGCTGTGAGAGCTGACTCTGACCTCTGACCTCTCAGCTCCCAGTGGGGGGAGCAGGGGAAGAGGCAAAAGGAATTCTCTAGCTAGAGGAAAAAACATTTACAATATTATTAGTGATTGTGTTGATGACATAAAAATGATGGCTTTTGGGTATGAGAACCGAAACCCTTCATTAAAATGAAATATAATAATTGTATAATAAATATACTGAGATTCAGTCCTTAAAAACTAATTTTAAGAACTAATTAGATTAAGGCAACAAAACTAACCCTGTAGTGTTAGTGGCTAAAACATTAACCACATTTAAAACTGAGACTGTGACATTTAGGCATGAGGGTGCGTTACCTACTGCCACTGTTAAGGCAATCATTTAGGAAACACTCCTGAGGGTCCTATTAGAGGGTAGACACATCGTGAACCAAGCACACATTAAGAAACCCCAACCCAACTATTTGTCGAAGCATCCACTATAGGCTAAGTCTGACATCCTGGTTGACCTTTGACCTACTTGCTGTAGTACACACTCACAATGGCTGTGTCCGAAATCATTCCCTATTCACTATATAGTGAGTAAGCCATTTTGTAGTGGTGTCCGAATTCTGAGTGAGCATCGCTATACCCTATATAGTGCACTACATATCTCCCATAATGCATTGTGAAATGTAGGGAGCAGCCGATGGTCACTAGACGGACAATATTGACCATCATGCAATGCGGTTTGAGAGAGAGACGGCGGACGTGCGCGAACGGGACTGTGACAGACATTTGTCTTTTAAAATAGATATTTCTTTTATTGTTTTGTGGACTTTTAATTTGTTTAAAGTCCGTTATGAATAAATTCTGTCAAAGGGAAAACCCCCGTTATTGCGATTTTACCGGCCGGCTTTAAGCTTCACGTATTAACTGCCCGACGGCCGCCGACGATGTGACGTCATGTTGTACGACCGGCCCGGCAGCGAGTAGTGTCCGAATCGTTTAAAGTTGAGTCCACTATATAGTCCACTATCTGCTGCTCACTATATAGTGGATAGGGAGTAGGGAATGAGTGAATGATTTCGGACACAACCAATGTCTTGTGTACTAAGGGACTGTTATATTACTCGTCCATCCACTCGTCTTTGCTGCACTATTGGACCTATTGCATTGCATCATCCCAGGTGGT
This sequence comes from Serranus cabrilla, assembly GCA_903364295.1. Taxonomy (NCBI): domain Eukaryota; kingdom Metazoa; phylum Chordata; class Actinopteri; order Perciformes; family Serranidae; genus Serranus; species Serranus cabrilla. Next base: position 848,616 of record CAFUXE010000109.1, on the reverse strand, counting down.
AATAAAGCGTAGATTTCCTTTAATAATGCGTATGTCATGCCATGTAGAGTAGTATCTGTACTGTACACCCATATGTGTGCATTGAGTTGTTTGCTGATTTTGAAACAGGAGGCGCAAAGTCAGTGCACAAATTATATATTTCATTTAGTAATTCTGCAGCACATCAGTAATAACAGGTAGAGTTTTAAAGTCAGCCTAGATTCATGCGCTATAATCCTGCATATGTCATCCCAGCTCCACCCTTCACAGAGCACTCACACAGCCCTATACCGGTAAAGTTTTCACAGTAACGATTACCATCAAACTGTGTTTACTACATGTTTGTTTAAGGTTGTTTGTTGTACAAAATCCTCGTGTGGCCTTGTGAAGTCCCTCTGCTTACCTAAGAGATGCTTCAAAGAGTGATAAAACCATAAAAGATAAAACAGAGTTTTTGGTACTCTTTCTTCCCTTCTCCTCCTACCAACCAGTAATACTTTTTGTCACAGGTGCTTTATTCCATCGTTCCAATTTTTCATGACTTTTCAATCACTTTATTCCAAATGACTTGATGTCACTGGGCTTAATGCAAAGACATCTTGTATGAATGGTTTTAAGTGGCTTGGAAATTCAATACTTTGAAGCAATTTCGAGTATAACAATACTGTATCAATTATAAAGTAAGAGAAAGTTGGGATAAGAATACAAAAATGATCTTGCATCAGGCCCTTTATTTTCTGTTTCTTTTTAAATTGAAATGACTAAAAAGGTACCAGAATCAAAGGATGATCAATTAGCTTTACAATAATAATCCAGATTTGGAGTTAAAGCTGCAATGTGCATTAAAGAAAAGCATGTATATTTATTTTAGACAAGATGCAAATTAACTCTGTTCCCTAAAATAATAATCTCTTTTTAATTCTTCAGATGACATTAATGACATAATTAATAATATTTTGAGTAGAAATAAGTTTAGTATTTAGCTTTTATGTTCAGTTATAGATACATTTTTTCTGGTGTGTGTTTGTGTGTGTGTGTGTGTGACAGTGTGAGACTAAGAGTGTTGTGATGGTTTCCATGGTGATCTGGCAGATTGTTCTAATGATATTTGACGCCCCGCAGACAATCAGGCTTTTCCCAATAGAGCCCACTGTAATTGGTCCCAATAGGGGAGAAAATGAATTCAATTTAACTTTATTATTAGTATTCATAATTTTTTTTTTTAGGAAAGTTGAGAAGAAATCTGTCAGAGGGCCCTCAATGACTCATAAATCATAAGAGAGCAAATTAGTTAGTGACAGTGTGAGGAGTGCAGCTGGAGTCGAGTCCTTTTCAGAAATTAATTAACAGTAGAAACCTGTAAACTTGAGACGCTGTAATTGATGCTATATGTCATGCAGTGTCTTGCAAGATTATCTATAATTAAGTGTATTTAGTATCAACTTTTCACTTTACGTCTTTATTTAGTCTCCTCTCCTACAGATAATGATACATAGTGTACATGACTGTGGATTCATGTTGAGTGAATTTACCTGACTTCACTTTCTTTAATGTGTCCTGCTAGTTCTTCAACAAACTTTTCTCCTTTCATCCAGTAGATAATGGGCATTCGGTTTTCTCCACTGTAGCCAAAAAACGCCTTGCAGTCCAGACTGAGAGGCATACCTGCAACACAGAACACAGCACTGTTATGATACAGCTGACACCACCACTGCAGTCCAGGCTCAAACTGCCATGCATACTGCAATATCCTGCACAAAGAAAGAGAAAGTTAATGAGGAACGCTGGAGCGTTATGGTAACGTCTTTGTATTTGTGTTGTTGAGACCGTCCTCCCCCAGAATACAACCCCATGCGTCATTTGAACAGCAGCTTATTATGACTCACATTTATGCTTGTAATAGTGACGCCCTCTAGTGGCCATAGTAAATATAAAAAATACACTGTACGATTTTTGGAAGTTCGTTTTTTTTTTTAAATCCCACCTCCCCCTTTATAAATACAATGTGTGTGTTGTAAAGCCAAAGCTCATGATATGTGTGCTTCTTATACAGTTTATGGTTGAACTGTTTGAAATTCTTGCTTTCCACAATATCTGCACAGTATCTATGGTAACATTAAGGTTAGGGAGAGATCACTAATGCATACATTAATGGCAGGTCTGTGCGGTCCGGTCTCAGGCATGAAAGTCAGATAGATGCTGAAGAAAAGGCAAAAGATTTGCTATTTTATAGGCTATTCATATACTGTACAAGGGCTAAATGCAACAGGTTCTGTAATTCAGTATTTTAATAAGTTGGAAGAAAGTCTCAACAACACTAGAAACACATACACGCACACACTTAAGCACACAGTATTCACACTTGCTCTCACACACCCTCCTGTAAGACCTTGAAACCACCAGTCTGTGATTACAGCTATCAATGGCGATGATGGAGTATTAATGAGCATTCTAATGAGCGCTACCTCGTTAGGCAGTCAATTAGCAGATAATTATGATAGACCTCAGTATTATCATAATGATAGCTCTATCAGCGCAGTCTAGAACCAACACTGAATGCTAACGTTATGTGTATAACTCTGTGTCTGTTGTCGGGACAAAGCACTTCAACTGAATGTTAACACTAAACATATTCATATTGGAGACATTTCGCTGTGGAGTATACTTGTGAAATGCAGGTTCTTGTCCTTTTTTTGTAAAAGAAATGGCAAATGTTTAGACCAGCAAAGGTAAAAAACGTTCGGTTGAATAGACATGAGGCTTTATCAATTGGTCATGGCAAAATGCAACAGTTTTCATATGTAAATGCTAGATGATTGCTTTATGCTGGGTTCCATTGCTTCACTTATTCTGATTGATGAGGAAAAAAAGGGGGGAAGACAGAAGACTTTGACGTCTCTCAAAATTACAATTCCTAACAAGCCAAGAGATGAATGTATGTGTGTTGGTGGGGGTGTTTGGTTGCCTTTGTGCCGAGGCAGGCAGCATGCCGTAACACACACTCGTAGAAAAAAATCTGAATTAAAGTGAAATTAGTTTAGCCTGATTGTGTGTTTGTTACCCTGTGTGTGCATGCGGTGGTGTGTCTGTATGCTCCACAGTAATTGATTAGCACCCTGAGGGTGTGTTTGTGTTGTCAGCATGTTGTGGTGATTAAAATCATCAAGTTTGTTTGCACTTGTGTGGCTTGTGTGTGTAGGTTGTGCTTGGTTGTGAGTTTGTGTGTCAGTCTCCCTCAATCACAACCACCAGCCCTTAAATTCAGTCTCATACAGCCGCGCAGAGTCATCATTTCTATTTGCGGCTAAAGCAACAGGAAGTCTATAGTCTGGTGTTGTCATTAAGAAAGACTTTATACGAATGATTGACGGGAGCTTTTTCAAGTTGGTGCATCATCATTTTCGCACTGCTGTTGAGTGTGATCACACCTAGATGTTGTTTCCACTGGTGTGAAGCACACACGAACAACTCACTCAACTGGGTATGTAAACAAAAGTCACATGATTCATAAGTCAAAACCAATACGATTCCAGTCTCTGTAACTTTAGTTCAGGCTGACAGGCTTGTCTGTGCTCTTTAATGTAGCTTCTCTCATATTCCGAACACGTAGATGCACATAAAGAAGCAGCAGAATGTGAGCATCAGTCCAGGCTGTGGTTTGCCCTCAGTTCATGTTTTAATGCTGCTACCCAAGCAAGAGGAACTGCTGGTTATCAGACATCTGTTTCCTTCTGAGTCTTCTGTTTTGAGGTCGTTTCTTGTCGTTGGTTCAGACTACATTCTCGCAGCAAACAAAAAAAGAAAGAAAAAGAAATCTCAATGCATTTTTCTGTATTTTATTTGTGTAGTGATGTTTCTAGTGTTTAACTTAGTTTCATTAGAACATTGTTGCTTTAGGTTATTTCTTTCTCACAACTGCATTTGAAGAGGTAAAAATACCACAGAACACAGCAAAAGATACCCTCAAACCATCACACCGCAGTACAAGAAACATCCACACTGCTCTCTAATAAACATATTAACCAACAAGTCCTGCAACCTATAGGACTATACATTTGGTCATATTGTCTCCTCAATGTTGACTTTTAGATTCTCACAAACAGCAGACTCCTGGGTCAAAGTCCTGTGTTTGTTTAACCCATCTATCCACCTGACCTCTTCCCCTTTCCATATGGGCTTTGTCGCTTTTTATACCAACTGACCTCCTCCTTTGCTCCCAACAGGAGACTCCTGTCATAAGAACTATGGCCACTAGAAGTTTCCACCAAGCAATTAACGTAAATATGGGCTTGAACAAACGACCTATGGAGTTGTTTTTCATATTCATGTTTGTAGTTGTAGTGCCCATTTGTGACCATAGTAGGTATGCAGTACCCAAAGGCAGAAGTAACCTTACAGATTGTAAAAAAAAAAAGTCTAAGTGAGGATATGGAGTATAAAGAACAACAATGTCAACAGGACTTTGACCCAGGACACCGAAATTCGGGTCCTGTGTTTGGAGAACTTGCTCTTTTTGGAAGAAAGGCTATGATAAACCTATTGTACACCTGTGCAGCACCAAACAAAGCAGAGTGAATATTGGCCACAATTCCCTCAGGTGGTGGTTGTGCAAAAAAGTGCATATGGTTTGGTTTGACATCACACTGTGCCGTCTGATATCATCATGTTTTTATCAGTTGAAAATATCTGTCACTTCCTTCTGAATCACAGAGTTTTAGAATAAATGGAACCATTATTGTAGAATTAGCTGCAGCTTAAAAAAAATATGAATTAATTTGTATCCATTTTCTGTTATTCTCTGATAAATCATGGTGATTTTATTACAGCTGAACAACTTTTTTCAAGGAACATGCAATTCATTTAAGTAACAGAAATACATAAAAATATATTTTTTCTTTTATCTTTTCAAGGAGCTGAGACACTTGTTTATTACGACATCCAGCTGCTCATTTCATTTCTGCCAAGTCTTTTACGAAATTAATTTTGTGTGAAGCTATACCTGATCGTCACCTGTTATGGTTTACATGATTATTTATGATGGAACAATCCCAAACCCCTGTGATGGCAGTGATGTCTCATACACAGGAAGAGTGAGAGGAGGGGACAGAGGAAGGTGGAGAATTCATAGAAACACAGTCTGTCCTCTTTGCTTCTTCTCTGTAACTATTGTAGCTACTTTTCACATCATTAGTCACTTGTCACTTGTCGGGTTTCCCTGTTCTCTCCTTGCTTTTCACTTCTTCTCATCACGAAAATAGATTCTCTGTCTCTCCCTGTCTTCTCTCTGTCTTCTCTCTGTCTTCTCTCCTCTTCTTCCCTGTCAGGATTTTTTCTGTTTGCTATTATTCACCTCATCAGTCTTCACTTCTTCTGCCTTACCCCTATCATTCTCTTTTGAACTCTCCCCTCCTCTCTGTCTGGATATAAACCTTTCACCTGCAGGGATACAACTCGGAAACACCTCTGGGTCTACCATAAAATAACACAAACAGGGTATCAGGTCAAATATTTAAATAACTGAGAAATACACTATTCATGTGTGTAAAAGAAATAAAAACAGCCAGGTGAAGGATTTTAGGAAAGAAGTAGGACAACCCGTAATGAGGGAAATTAATCAGTGAATAAGGTTTTACACACACACACACACACACAC
>CAFUXE010000109.1:793821-838711 GCA_903364295.1 Serranus cabrilla | reverse complement strand
CACACACACACACACACACACACATCCACGTGTCTGTAAGTGGGCAGCTCAGCTGTAACCTGGAAGGCTGTTCACGCTTTCATTTTGTCTATTTACAGACGTCCTGCCTCGAACAAATTATTCCCCTTTAATTTCCAATCCTTATTGGCTATTTTTAGGGAGGCTGTGTACGCGGCGTGATGCTCTTCTAAAATCTCATCCGTTGTGCCAACTACAGTTTTCAGGATTTCTATTCTAATCCTTTGTTTCCGTCTTCATTCAAAGTGCTGCTGCTCTTTCCTGTGAATCACTTTGTCATTCATACTGACTCACTGTGATGTCAAAAGTTAGTACGTTTCAAATGGCCCATTAAAAGGCAAAATGCCTTATTTCCTGTGCATCAAGGGGTTTCTCAATCCATGATATTTGTGGACTGAACAACTGATTACCTCTTCATGTTCTGAGCGTAGTTTTACAGGAAATGTTCGATAATTTGGCTCTTTAGCTTTCTTTTTGAGACTTTGACTGTTCCACTCATATATTAACTATGGAGCTAAAGCCAGGAGTCGAGTAGTTCAGTGCACAATCAACACAAAAATGAGTTTGCAGTTTCTCAAGCTGTTGCATATATAGAGGCATAATGTGCCTGCTCTCATTTTCATGCTAAGCTAAGCCAATCAGAGCCACCTCCTAGGTCTTCAGTTGCTGAGACTTAGAGGGGAATTATTGTTAATGGCATAAAAACATGACAAGCACATCAATAAGTAAGTGTTACAATATACATTTTGTCTTTTGATTTTCGTTAGGGACTTTCTGCCAAGAACATGCTGCTAACTGACAATATGAATATGGACTGGTGATAAAAATGATTAGTTAAATATTTAAAAAAATCTTGGGGGGTGTTGGGCAGTGGAGTTTTATGGGGAGATAGCAGGTAAACAGTAAACACCACGTACTGTACAAGTGGTGTTCATCATCTGAAAGCCTGAGGATTAGTTTGAGATGCAGCTCAGCACAAACCACTGACAGCCACACAGTCACCTGTTCATGGTGTGTATTTTCACACACACACACTAACAGTTACACGCTGTCACATGTGGCAGCTGTCCAATACAAACAGAGTCTGCTTCGCTTCAAATTATCACTGCATCTGCATATTTAGACTAATTATGGAAAAGCATAGCTTGATTTCAAAAAGTAAATTAATATCCAAGTTCAAAAGTTTAAAACAAATCTGATTTAATATAGTTATGATATAGTTTGATTGATAAAAAATATATTTAACAAGTCTACAGTGATATGAAAAGCTCGGAGAGCCCTGTGCACATCTTCAATATAATTTGACATAACAATCCCACTGAAGAGACGGACTATTATTTGATAAATATGAGATGGAGAGTCACTGCTGGAAATGCTAAGGCTCAATTTCCTGTCTAACAGGAAATGAAGCTGCCACAAAGTTGGAAAGAGACATATTTTATTATTCTGAATGAAATAAATATTTTCTCTCTCTTCCTTTTTTTCTATCTCTCCATATCCGACTTTATCTCTCTTCTTAGCCTTCGCTCCCCCTCCTCTTCTTGATCCGTCACCACAGATACACACACTCTTACACACACACGCGTACGCTCATACCACCTGAGGTGATTCCCATAGAATTAATAACTCTCCCAGGAAAGTAATAAAAGGAAATCCTGCCTCCCTCTTTGTCCATATTTGGCCATTTCCTGACAGCTCTAATTAACCAAGTCCTTTATGCTTCTATAGTTGACATTTGATTGGCTGGGGGGCTGGCCTCGTTAAGAACAGTTTTAAATTAACAGATGAAATTAGATAGGAGATTACTGCAGATATGCTTGACAAGGTTAATTAAATGACCAGTCATGAGGGGCTTGTTTTAAATCCGACGTCACAAGCAGATTCAGAGCTGATATAGTTTGCCACACAGTTTCTCAAAGTAGCTTTGAGTGGCGCTTTAACATAGCTAAATCAGATACCTGTTCATTTTAACATGTTAAGTTGATCATCATAAACATATGAGACTATTTCCGAGAGATTATTCGCCTCCAGTGATACCAAAAACAAAGTAGATGCTTTTGTGCCCATTAACACACTCTACCTGACAAATACTTGGGCTTATGGAAGTCTAATTATTATTTATTGGGTTTTTTTGGCCACTAAGGGGCAATGTAATAAACTACAATCACAACAGTGACATACCACCACCTTATAAAGTGGTTAAGGTTAATGTGTAAGCAAACAGCTTCCTGTTTCCACATACAGCAGAAACGCAGCAACAGTAGCTTTCTTTTCGAATTTTTCGAAGTACTTTACAAATTTGCTATCTATCCATCCATCCATCCATCTGTCTATAACAAACATGACCATGGGGTTAAACCTCTTGCTTTAGATTGTACCTAATCACGTGGTTAGTCAGATTAGTCAAAGTTTCCAATTTTTCAGAGTGTTAGCTGCACAAACACTCGCTCTGTGTGTCTCTGTGTCTGAGCAGAGGCCCTTGGTAGCTGCAGTCCAACCCAGGTAAATAATCAGCAGCCACCACTGGAAATCAGACAAAAACGATGAATAAAAATGATAATAGGAATGAGCAGATGGTTGTGGCCTTGAGGGTGGTAGACTGTGAGCTGAATAAAGAAACAAGAATGAGCAGGAGAAGTAAAATAAAGGATCGAGGGAAGAAAAAGCAAGTGAGCCCACATGAGGTTAGAAGTGCTAATAGTTTTGGTCTCAGTGGGCGTGTGTTGGGAGGGTTTCATGACAGAACTGGGTGGCAGGTGATGTCTGACTGACAGCTGTTACCCGAGGGCCCCAAAACATCAAAGAGTGTTCCACTTCTCCAGCTTGGGGCCAGCGGTTAACAAAGTAGACTGAAAGAAGGATTGCAAATTAAATTTGGTCCATGAATTGTGGGAATCATCTGTGGTTTGAACAGCTGTAGGCTTACAAGTGAATGGACAATTTAAATTTTGTATGAGGTTTCAGGCTGTTCATGTTATTGTTGCATTCCCAGCTGGACGGCTGCAGGTAGACTGGAGAGAAAGTTTGTTTTGTTAGCTGGCTTTATGTTATTTATGTACTACAAATACCATAAACCATATTGTTGCAAAACTTTTAGGATGTCATGATCCTGTAATATTTGCTTCCTAGCTTATGATCAGATGTTGGATTGTTATTGTAGTTATGTTTCCTACATGATGACATTTTTAATGTTTGCTTTAAAGAAACGTTCTATTAGATTGTTTCACAGCAGATATCTTTATCATAGCAGGATAAGCAAAGTTGTTGATAAAGACAATGCTTGTACAATTCATGCACAATATCAGCACCCTGAAACTGAAGCGTTTTTGCTCTTTTTACATGTGACTCACTGTGGCTTTGTCTAACTTTCAGTGAATATTTGTCACACGGTCGTTCGTTGTGAATGAGACATGCAGAATAAAGTGATTTTGAAAGAAATATCAACATTTTATGCTTCATTTTAGCTACTTTTTCTAACGGAAATGTCCATAACCCATGATGCATTCAAAGACTGTTAGAAAGTTCAAATTTCGACAATAATTTCTGCTTTTCCTTTTTTTTTCTATGATAAACTGTGTATTTTCGGCGATTTTTAAGAATCTACTTATTCCGAACTGTTTCTTTCTGTCAATATTTTAAATGAAACGTCTAGAATAAAGTGATTTTGACAAAAATATCAAATTTTCAAGCTCCCTTTTGGTTGCATTTTCTCATGATCCATTCAAGGACCATCAGAAAGTTCAAGTTTAAACCATAATGCATGTTGTAACAGTTTGTTTTCAACAATAAACCTATGAATAGAAGAAATATAAGATTTTTCCCTTTCCCAAATCAGAAGTTTCCCTGTGCTGAAGCAACCACAGGAGCGTCGCTGCCCTTCAAAGTTGTTGCTGTGTATCAGTGGCTCGAGGTCATGAAAGCCTTTTTTAAGTCAGCTAAGATGAGCAGCATTGTCTTTTGTAGCAGCAGAGTGAGAGTAAGAGACCCCTTAACCTCCATTACACATCTAAAAGTGATAGAAACAAACTATTCCACTTAAGATCCCTCTTTGGCTTCTCCCCTCTTGCTCGTGCTCCCACAGCTGGTCAAAGTGTGAAAATGTTAAGAGGGGTAAAAAAAGAAAGTGCTGCCCTTAGAGACCAAACACACACATGGAAACAAACACACAGTCAGAAATATAATGACAGAGTGCAGAATCACACAGAGAGAAGAAGACAGGATGCGCAGAGGAAAGAAAGCATGGAAATGAAAACACATGCAGTTAAAATTACCTATGGGCCATCATAAATCTTTCTGAGCCAAACACATCATCCACAACAAGAAATAAATGCTAAAGTAATTTAAATTCGACAGGGATTAAAAAGATATATTTTCTTAATACTCTTGTAATTGAATGCTTTTCTAAATGAGCAGATAATTGTCTCAGTCAGTCAGTTCTCGCCTCATGATGATCAGTAGCCGCAGGTCTAAATTTAGCCACAACCACAGAAACAGACACTGACTTTGAGAAACTCTCGGGGGAAGTCGAGGATTATCTGGGGATTATAGAAATAAGGAACTGTACATAAATATATCAGAATACACTTTGTACATTAATTGAATGAAATGGTGGTTTGCAGCTGTTTTTTTCTACAGCAGCCAAACCACAGAAGACACTGCTAAGCTTTAAGGAATTACATGGAGCTAGAAAGACCTTAAACCAGGCAAGAGGTGAACTGGTGTTTGGACTTTTTTACTCTTATAATTTGGCTTTGTGGAGTCATCAGGTCTGGGAACGCCCCTGGACACCATAAAGCAAGATGAGAGAGTTCAGTGGGCTATAAGGGCGCTTTGACAACCCAAAGTTTAGTCCGTTTCAGTGGAACTCTGGTGCGGTTCAATCCTTGTTACAGTTTGTTTGGTCACTTGTGAACTCTCCAATCGAACTATGGTGCAGACCAAAACTACAGGTCCGAGACTATGTGCGAGAGGCGGTCTTCATTTCAAATCTTTTTTTAAAAAATTTGGTCTGGTTAAATTTCTGCACTGTGAAAGCAAACCGAACAAAACACTAAAAGTATCAATTTCACTTTGATTCGGACTAACCAAACGAAAGCGCCCTTAGTCCCTTAAAATCATAATGACAATCATATTTATGTGAATATCGCATTAAGGTCAATATGTTATGTCCAGTTATGAGACATAATGTCTTTCTGATGTAACTGGTGGCCAAGTATGGCTACATACACCAATAATCTGAGGCCTCGTCCATGGAAACATGGGCAGCTTTTCCTGTGTGTTTAGGTCACTGACAATGGATCTTTGTAAAACTCTTTTCAGGATGAAGCTCTTCAGAAACTCTTCTAGTGTTGACATGCAGACAAGGAGTTTTCGATAGAGTCTGTGACATTTTGTCGATCCCTGCTGCGGCAGAAATAGTGCTACATTTCTAACCTAACAGGACTTTTACATGTTGCATGTTATACATGAGGTATCAGAACGCACTGTGGAGGTCACTGCTACATCATCCAACAATCCCCCCACACTTGATTGTGATGGAGTGTGATTGGCCAACGTGTCGTCAGGGTTATATCACAGTGCAACAATTGTGCTTTTGCTTTTTTTTTTTTTTGAACATTGTTCTTGAGTCAGGGTTCGTGTCAATGGGAAAACAAACAAACTTTACAGAAAACTCACAGGCATTATGTCTAGTAAATATCTGTAAAATCTGTGAAGCCACATCTTCTGTAAAGCCTGACACTGCATGGCCGAACCTCACACTCAGCCATTGATCCTTACAATCCCTCTCACACACTCACACACACACATACAGTGGTCTTGGGTAGGTAGATTTTCAAAGGGGATTTCTACCTAATAAAAATCCAATTCTGGCTCCACAGGATCCTTATCCCACAGAGAGCGTGTGAGTTTGAAGAAGAGAGAGGGAGAGAGGAGAGACAGCAGGAGAAATAATTAGACAGTGATGGAGACACAGAGATCATCGTGTACTAAACAGCGAGACTCCTTTTTTTTTTTTTTTAGTAGGACAGCAGGTACCCAAGTCATTTGGAAAAAAAGCTCTTCCATTTTTCACTCCTTTTGTGGCTCCTGACTTTAGATTTGCTGGTTCATAATACGTTGAATTAGTTTTACTGTAAAATGCACAGCCAAATACTTTGCTGAAACCTGCATAATTTCCCCTTTCATAACCAACTGTTTTTTGACATTTGACTGAACTGTTTTGGCCCAATAAGTCATTATAACATTTTCTACCTATGTTGTGAGTTACAGTGTAAAGCAAACTAATGAAACTTAGCTACTCAAAGTGTTTCCTGTCCCAGAGATCTTTTCATTTTTAATAAAACTGCATTATAAGGATGTAGTTCACCAGAAACCACGTGTTGCTAACATCAACTAGAACCCTCTGTCTCGCTGTCTGTTTGTCAGCAGTTTATCTCTCATTCTCCCAGATCAATCATCCTTAGATTTGTTTTGCACATTTATGAAGGTCTGCTCAAGGACCTCTCATCGTTGCAGTGATTTATAACTTTTGATGAACCTGCTTTATTGATCGTTTTCTATCTTAATTTACTACTGAATTCTCACTCTGAACTCGTAACAACTGTTTCAGTTACGTAGTAGAGGCAACATAGTGCTGATGTGTAAATTGTTTGATTTAATGCTCGGTCAGGTCCATCTGCAAGACAACAAGCAAACAACTTGTAAAATGCTTGTTTTCTGAACAGAGTTCATGATGATCAGGAACATCCTGACTGCCATTACCACAGCTGTATTTACACCAAATACACTGATTTTGCAGTGATGTAATTGCAGGAAATGGATCAAAATGATGCCGACATAATCAAATCATGATGCAGACGTGTAAAAAGTCTGAAATCATGCTTTGTCGTGTCTGTCTGCAAGAAGACAAGCAAACAGCTCTTAAAATGCTTGTTTTCTCAATGGAGTTTGGATAATGGCTATTTAACATTGTGGACTCTACGAGTTTGATATTTGGTGAGGTACAAAACAATGAATGTTATGCCAGATGTAGATATACTATATTTATACATGCTATATTTCATCATGTTGTTGGTTTGGTGGTTTTAAAAACATGTTCAGCCTCAAGGCTAAAAATAATGTTCAAGTAATTCAATAACTAATCAGACAAACTAACTAGAAAGAGGCAGCTTGAAAGTATCCCCCTCATGTTTTTACACAAATTAATGTTGTGACTTAATGAATATTTCCAGCCTCTAGGCATCACATTATGCAGTCATTAATCCACAGCACCTTCAACTCTCGGTACTGAGAGTGGCCGGCACATTTTCCGATCAAAGCGTAGGAAAGTGTGTTTTGTCACAGATCAGAGGTCAGCGTCAGATACAGAGCCGCAGTGCTGGGACTGGAAGCTCTCTCAGACAAGTCTTTGAAGCCACATCCTCCGGCTGAAGGACTTAAGAAGACCAGTGTGCCTTCCCCGAGTGAAAAGACTTTCCACTAAAATGGTGTGTATCTGTTGAGTATTAAATAGCACCAAGGCTTGTAATGTGACTCTGAAAAGTTTCTCCTTCTATGCAGAAGACAGGCTGCATCAAAATAATGTACCAAAATGTCCACAGACACTTTTCAAAGTTTTAATGCAGCATGATCCTTTTTTTCCACTGTAAGTTACACAGTTTATGCACAACACAGCTCAAGTCAGCGCTTCTGTCTCGCTGTATTGTTTGTGAAGATCCAGAAAGCACCGTTATTGATTTGTTGGCCAAACAAAGAGCCATTCAGAGACACTGGAATTTTTACAATCCTTCAAAACTTCATAGAATCATTCTGAGTCATGTGTGATGTTGACATATGACTCCACTAAAACAGTGTTTTTAAATAAACATTAACACTGACTCACGTAACTACAAGGGCAACCTGAAAGTGCAAACCGCCGCCAAGGCTATCTTGCAATATTCATGTTACAACTCGAAGCACCTTTGTGTGAATTTACCAAGTCTGGAGAGTATTTTTCCAGATTAGTCTGACACCACATGAATGCAGCATCCATCTGCCTTGTTATTGGGAACGCTCCAAAATGTAATGTGTCCTTCCTTCATCCATGCTACACTCTTCCATTTCATGAACATCAGTCCAAAGGTTTTTCCATCATCCTGATGACAAACAGCCAAATAAGAAGGAAGAAATCATGTAGAATTTGAAAGTATCATGTTGCTTGTAGTGATTAAGCATTTTTGTTGTGTTGTTTGGGTTTTCAACTGTTTTTTACTCTGTACAAGCCGATCCATATTTCAAATGCTTTGACTTTAGATATGTAATTTTGGGAACGATGTTGGACAATGTCTGTATGTTCTCTTTGTCCATCCCTCCCTTTCCAAGCAGGTTGGAGAACTCAGTGGCCTTCAAATAATGTAAAAATGTGAAAGCTGTGATATTCCCATCTACATTGGCTTAACACCTTACATACTGTATGTAAACTATGACTAGTGACCAAAATGCAGTTTTAAAGCTGCGTTTGAACCACTTTAACTGCACCAAATGATTATAATGGTACAGAGTTAAACTCCTTATCATTCTGCCCCTTTTAAAGAACTGGGGCTTGTGGGCAGTGGATTTTTAGGGGGAGATAGCAGGTCAACCATAAATGACACATAAAAATCATGTAAGGTTGTTCTGGCCACCTTTGGCATGTTTTTCACCCCCTTCCTGTCATGATCTCATATATATCTGTCTCAAACAAGAAGAAACAACACACACACACTGACTCTAGCAGTACTTGACCTGGGGCAACAATACGAATGCTTCCATTTCCCGGGCGCTGCCGTGATATCAGCCGCTGACCTTGCTGTGTCAGACACACTTCTCCAAACTTGAGTTGTTCCCGCTGCTTTGTGTTTGACCATGAAAACACAGTGAAACAGATGTTAAGATTTCACCTCCATCAAACACCTTTCTCATCCTCTTCACCTCCTCTTTACTCGGCCGTCCCTCCAGCCCCTCCATTAGTCCCGCCTTCTCCATCGAGGCTGCAACACAAGCTGTTTACCATATTCATGAGTGAGCTACATGACAAATGAAAGCGAGGGCACCAGAAAGAACAGAATCCATTCTTTAGCGTGCGTTCACTGCATATCCATCATCCTTTCACCTGTAATTATTTTCTCAGCTCTTACTGTCCCTCTGTTCTCTCTCTCCCTCTTTCAACAGCCTGTTTATATAAAGACACCAAGAGATCTGTGTGTGTGTGTGTGTGTGTGTGTACATTATCACACTGATAGACCCACCCTGTACTTTATTATGTACTCTGATGTGTGTGAATGATGAAGACAGAGACGGTGTGTTTGTGTGTGGATTGTGATAAAGAGGCAGCACAGATACTCCCACAATGCAACAGTCTTATCAGGCGGTTCATGCACTTCCTTTCATACTTCCTCCAAGTTTCTTCACGTCTTCTCCCTATTCTCCTCTCCCTCTCTTTCTTTTTTCCTACTTTCCTATATTCCAAGCTAAGTGCCTTGTCACTTTCCTTCACACCTCCGTCTCTCCCTCCTTTTTTCGACTTTACTGCTCCTCTCTGTTTTCCTTGTCCTCCTCACCCACTCCTCACCACCATTCTCTGACCTGTTCTTCCTTCAGCGTTCAGTTTCTTTCCTTCACTTCACTCCTTTGCTCTTCATTCTATTTTTTTGTCCTCTTTGTCCGTCACTCTTACATTTTCTTTTTTTATTGTAAACTTCACCCCAAAATTAGAATTTGAATGTTAATGTCAATGTTTTCTTGAATTTGTGAGGAAAGCTTTATTTTTTTACTACTTAAGCATTCATTATCTTCCCCTCTGAATCCCTTTTTTCCTTCTTCCTTTACTTCTCTATTCTCTCTCTTTGTTCGCATCCCGACTCATCAGATACCGACACTTTTCAGCACACATAAACCCCTTCACTTCAGCTCTGGACGTGTCAGGACAGTGTGTCACTTTACACTAGTTACGTGAGTAATGGATTTTCAAAATAAAGTTCTGTATTCACAGGAAAATTCAGGTGATAAAATCCCTAAGATTAGAGTAAAAAATGGTACGCATACCTCTTCATGGGACTACCAGTTACACAGGTGACTCCAGATACCAACACTAACTGGAAACCAAACAGCGTGAGTACAGCACCCACCTCTGACCTACTTTCTTTTCTTTCTGTCCACTGTCTTGGTATATGCTGGGCGCTGACAGACTACATGGTGCATTCAGGTGCAAGTTGGGAAGGAAATATATATTTAAAAGCATAAGGCTGCAGAATGCCCAAGAGCCTTACTGCATTATCTTCCATTTTTAATTGTATGCATTGAACTGTCACCAGAAAGCACACAAATTGATGCATAACAGCCCAAATGTAAATAAGGAGAGGACTGGCACTTACTTTTTTCCCCAATTCAACAGTTTGTGTTCTGTTTACTTCAATTCATCAAGGATTGACTCAGTTTTTGGATTTCCTGTTTTCTTCACTAAATCATAACACTGAGTGAGTCATTGGTACACAAAGAAACCTTTTAGATCATTTCAGAACATTTCATTTCCACTCCACCGTATTCCACCTACCCTCTTTCTTTCTTTCTTTCTTTCTTTCTTTCTTTCTTTCCCTCTCAGTATATTTTATACTCCTCCTCTCTCTCCTTAAAACGTCTTTGACCTTCTCTTTACTTCTAAGCACCAGTTTCTCAGGTCTTATTACGTCGACGAGGTTTTTTTTATTTTTTTTATCAACCTTAACCGTGAAAGAGAAAATAAATGACTAAACCGTTCTGTATTATCTGTATTATTGTTGCAGATAATTTGACACTTTGGAGCCATTGTGCTGTATTATTGTGCTGTGAATTACATGGCTGAAGATGACTAACAACTGCAAACCCGAGCCGAGTCTCTCTCACGGATGGGAATCTGGAATATAAAGACCTTTGTTGCATTCGTTTCATGGTGCACCCCTCCCACCTCACGTTATCTCTCCGTGACAGTTTGAAAGGGAATAATGACATGACGCATCACCATTTTAAGACACATGAATGAAAAGGCTGAATGAGCCGCGAGAGAAAGACAAAGGGACAGTTAGAGATATAGAGAGCGGTGAAGGGGAGACAGGCAGATGGAAGGAAAGTGAGATAGAGGCAGACACCTCGCAGGGACGGAGGGAGACAGACGTAGAGAGATAAATGCGATGGGGGAGAAGAAGACAGAGACGGACGGAGGGAGAGAGACAGAGGGGAGACAGAGGGAGAGACAGAAAGCCTGCCTCCTTATCTCACCCTGCCTTCACAGACAGCCTCACGCTGGCACAGAGCACTACTGTGTGTGTGTGTGTGTGTGTGTGTGTACGTTTGGACTAAACTAGCGCTGCAGCTAACATTTTACATTTTCATCTTAATGTAATGTTTTCATGGACATGTGACACTGAGAAGGTCACAAAGTTTGCTAATTGTTCCATTAATTTTTATTATGATTAATTTTTATTATGAGAATTATGATTTGGAGTTTGATGACCTCTAACTTTCAATCATTGGAATGGTTTAAGTGTCACATGTTTTTTATAAAAGGGTACAATTAATTTCTTGCCATATGGCAATTATATTCTAATATGAAAGTGAATTGACTGGTCATTCAGATTTGAGCAATTTTGTCCACTTTTTGTAATATAAATATGATAAAAAAGAGTTTTATGGGACTTTCCACAATTTCCATATAGCAACAATTGATCCACCCCGTTTGATATACTGTTTATACATATATATATTATTAAAGCACTTTTAGGTAATACAAACATTTAAATGTGTTTTTCATGTTATTAAAACATGAATTTTAATAATTCATGCAATAGAGGGTTCATGTATTAATTATCAATCACATAATTAATCTCCTTATTCACATCTGTTCAACCAACAGGCAAAATCCTGACGGTCTAAATTCATAATCATAAAACAGAGAAAAGCAGCAGATGTTTGGCAGTTTTGCTTCATAAACGACTTCATAGAATTTCAAAAATACATTTTCTGCCAGTAAATTGATTAAGTCCTAATGTTTTGTCTGTCCACTGTGTGCATAATGTGTCCACTCTTTCCTGATATTTGTAAAGGCCACATGTGCCGTATGTTGACAGTGTGTGTGTGTGTGTTTTTGTGTGTGTGTGTGTGTGTGCGCATGTGTGTTTTTGTGCACCTGGGTGCTTAGGTGATTTCCATGAAGGCTATTCAATCTCCCAGAAGACGTAGCGTGTCTCCAGCAGATGAACATTGACAGCTGAGGTCTGATAGTTACACCTGCCAGGTAGAGTTCACACACTCTCACACACACACATGCACTCACTCACTCACTCACACACAGATGTAATTTAAAACTACAATAAGGTAAAAGTCTGGCAGCAAAAGTTGCCATCAAATAACAGTAAACAACTATAATTTATTTGACAGAAATGTGTGTTTAAAACATGGATAATACGGCATTAACGCCTGTGAGACACAGCTGAGATGCAGTCCTGCACCTCGCAGGTGCAGACAGAGAAATAAATGGCGTCCGGGGTCGAACACTGGAAGAGTTTTGGGGTGCGATGAGAGAGACGCTGACAGTGGGGCGATTAGCTGAGCCTCACTGGCTTTAAATATGACTGACATTTAGCTGGGAGAGCATTGTGAGACAAATTACTGATGAAACATGATGAACCACAGCCATTTGTTGAGATTGTGATGAATGAAAGGAACATTTTACATCACCAGTTATTAAATCAAATTGTGTTTAATTTATCAAGTCATATCACAATTTATCATGCTTCAGCTTATGTTGCATTCTCATCACACTGTGTTAATATTCACATTCATATTCACCCTCTAGTCTCCGATCATCAGTCAGCGGTGTCACTTCTTTTCTTCTGACTAACTTCAAGAAAAATTGGCGATTCATTGTTAAAGCTGTGACTAATGAATGAGTTCAATATGCCTCCAGTTTTCTTTTATGGATTAATCAAATAACACGACTAGTTGTGTCTCTTTTTCAGTAGTTTCAGCTTCATTTCTTCATGTTTTCTGATTGAACACAGTATTAAAGTCAGTAGAGTTTAATAAATTGTTTATATAATATTAGAAGACAGTTTTCTAAGATGCTAATAATACTGATAGTAATAAAGGCAGACTTTTCTTTAAAGCGTTTTGATTGTTTTTACGCAGTGCTTAAGGCTAAACTTTTCATCCCCACAGTGTTACAGGCTGAATTTTTCTCTCTTTATCCTGAATTTTATTTATAAGAAAAATGAATACCTATACCATGAATCAATCCTTAATTATAGCTCTTTCTGTCTGTCTGTTGCCTGCAGCCCACATCAGGATTATAACAATGAGCATAATGAATTGTGTTTATAACCCACAGCATTATAGAATAATGAGAAAAGCCGAGGAGAGGGATGATGTGGGGTGGCAGAGAGGTAAAAAAAGAATAAAACAAAGGAGAAAACAAGGCACAGGAACAGTTAACAGAGGAAGAAGAGAAGAGAAAGTGAGTGTGGAGGAGGAGAGAGTGGACGGAGAGGAAAATGAACAACATGGCTGTGGCTGCTGATGTAAATCTCCCTCAGGTTAAAACAAGATGATAATTAAAAATGTACCGCAGGGTCACACTGTGACTGGGACTGTGAGTGTGTACAGTGTGTGCGCACATGTGTGTGCTGCCTTTATTGCTTCAGGTGTGTGTGTGTGTGTAGGGCTGGTGATGGTGGTGGGGGGTTGAGATTGCGGTGCCCATTAAAAGGTGTCCCTGCTGCAATCAGTGTACAGAGGCCTTAGGGCCTATTTGTTACTACATCAATCTGGAGTTAATGGAAACACACAACACACACTCGTACACACATCCAAACACATTCCTGCCTACAGTGCTAACATTGTCAGAGAGACCGTGGAACAGCGGGACACATACACACACACACACAAATACACCTATAAACACACACACACAGCTGGCAAGGAAGCCAGCCAGCCAGCCAGGCCCACAGCAGAACAACAACACACAGTGTTTAGTACAAGCAGATCCAACTGTGATCACTCCTATTCTTTAATTCCTGTCTTATCAGACCTTTCTTGTTGTAGTCAAAGCAGCTTATTGCTTTTTTGAGTTGAAAACCTGACATCCCTTAGCTTTCATGCTCACTGTGCTAAAATGGCATTTCTGATCCAGATGGAAGTCGCCAATCCAAACATCTGAAAAATCCCCCCGGTGACGACGAATCAAAGCGAAAAGACTACATTTGTAAATGTCACGGTTTTGATTATCGGCCAGTTCTCATCGGCAGATAAAGGCAGCGATGCAGCGAGTGCTGTGCGGGCTGTGTAAATGTTTTAGCACAAAGTAAATTGGATTGAGTATATATCTGCTCATAAGTCACCGTTAATCGCTGAGTGGAGGAGACGGGAGAACAGGCTCACAGCGGGACTGAGCTGCAGACAGACTGAGAGCAGGAGGCCGGTACAGCCCCACAGAGGCTCCATCTTTCAACTGTCTGACCCAGTGCACCAAATCCACACCAGCTCCAGGCCCGCTGCTCTGTGCATGAACCTGACCTCGGCCTTCTCTGTGGAGGGAGGCCATGTCCCTGCAGGGTCCAGGAGAGTTTCTCAAGAACAGAGCGAGGAAGTGGCCTCAGTCAGACTGGCTTGTTTGCTATCATACCTTCATTTATTGTTTATCTGAACTCTGGAGAGGCGAGAGGTCAGTTCAACACACTAACAGCGCTGACACATACAGACAGACAAACACTCACACTCTCATTCACTCCTACGGGCAAGTCAGAGTCACCAGTTTAACTTAAGCTGCATGTTTTTGGCCTGTGGGAGGAAGTGATAAACCCATGTACTGTGTGGGTTAAAAATAGATGAATGTGACTACGTAGTGGGGTTAGACAAACCAGCATGTAGTAGGTATTGAAAATCATAGTGGATGTGAACCAAACTAAGTGTTCCCACTCCAAATTGGGAAGCAACTGTTTGACACCACTTAAGCCAAATAAATTTAAAAACAAAAATGTGAAGAGCATGAAGACTTCTTTGGCCAGTTCTGTCTTTAAGCTTATCTGGTGCTGTTTCATTATTGTCTACTCTATGTATTCCAAATTTCTGTCCACAGCTATTGTAATAATTATGATCCAGAATATTGTGAAATTTTATATTTTTTGTTCTAAAACAAACAAACAAACAATAAAAACAAACCTCATAGCAAATGACCACTTATTACAGCGTTCTTTACCAGGTGAGTAAATGTGCCTGACAATCATGGTAATGATAAATCAGTTTGAACCTGTTTACTCACATAAACATGTTTAATTACGTGTAGTTGAGTCCGTGCTAGTTCATATAGGTTTTGACATTTCCTGTTCTGCCATTTGGGGTTTCCCTCCCAAATCACTCAGTCGCCATAAACTGAGGAAGACCTGTGCTGTTAGCATGCAAAGTGCTAGCATCAAGAGACAAAAAAGAGCCTCACTTACAGGATCATCATGGACAGAAAATCACTATCATCAAATCTGTGCAGTAAGTGGGAAAGAGGCACCTCTCCTAATCGCAGGATTATGGTGGAATGATATTTGTGTGTTAAAGCGTACTTTTAGCACTTGACCTGTCCACCTCTGTGGACAAATATTGGTAGTGTCACCCACACCATGTTATGAAGAAACCACAGAAATTAACACTTTGCACCAAAGATGGCAACAGCATTTTAAAAAGTGAGGACCTTAAGGATTAACGCTTTAACCTGAGAATAACGTGATAGAGAAGAGCTGTTGGTCCTTACCAGGCGTGATTTCTATCACCGTGTCTTGTCTCTGCGGGGGAAACAGGACCTTGGGAGGCTGAGTAGCCTGGAGAGCTGTAAGAGAGAGAAAGAGAGGGGGTGGTTGATTATCAGAACTGTGGACATATATCATCATATTATGGGCACATCAATTCAAAATAGCACATTTTAAATCTAAAATAAACAACGAAAAGGAGAAAATCAGCTTCTTTCTCAATTAACGGGCACAATCATCGTGAAACCATGAAGGGATGTCTTCATTCTTGAGAAGAAAAGTGAGAACATTTGGTGTTTTATTCATTCAGTAATTCTCTCTATGTCAGAATTCAAAACAAATGAAGCATTAAACGTACAGGCCTTTCTGTCAGCTAGATTAAATTCCAGAAGAGGCAGTACGAAGACAGACAGAGTGAGAGTAAAAGCAGAGATTGTTAGAGGCTTTGGCAGTGACATACAAGTGTGAGATCTGAGTTGCAGTATGGCTGCAGAGCTCCACAGCACACTGTTATTGTATGGAAACACCCTGGGAGAGTGCTGGCCTTTGCTCCACCAATTGATCACTGCCCTGCAGCATCACAAAGTCAAATCTAAAGAGTTGTGAGCGCTCCGACTCTCACACCTACGAGATGCTGCCTGAGCCACAGAGGCAGCTCGGTGCACAGCTTGTCTCACCTCATGATTTCTGACTCACCGCCTTTCAACTCTGACGACCAGCAGACACTCTCTGCTTCCACCTGAAGCACCTCTCAATTTCACCTCGCCAGATCCTGAGCACCAACGCTCTGCTGTCGCACACCTTTTCCCCTCAGCACCTCCGAGTTTCTGATAATGCTCTGATCTGCTTCACTACTCCCATTCTTCTCCGAGGGCTCGGGTATGCTATTAGTTCTGAGATTGACAGGTGGACATCTGGTGTCAGCCAAATTCCTAATGATCACCTGATGGTCGGATTCTTAACACGGTGATTTAACAAGAAACAAAACATGGACGCAGTAGTGAAGGTGATTCCACAAGCCGACACTGTCAAAGACCAAAACGGATGAGATGGATAAAAACGGGTTGACTAAAAACAGCACAGAAATTAATTATTAATTATTTTTAGCCATGCTGCGTTCTAAATCTCATACTTTTTCTTTTAACTTAATGTACATAACCCAGCTGCCTTTATAAAATAGGGCCACATTTCCATTAGACTTTTTTTAATTGCATGATTTGATCCAATACTTAAATATATGTCCTGTTTCCATCAGCAACTTTCTCTGCGCATTTTGAAGATTTGCATGAGAAAAGCTTTACAGAAACACCAAAATTAAAACTTTGGAGAATGCGCAAAAAAGTTTTACACTTGCTTGAGGTGGTTTTTGTCTTTTTCGAAAAATAGATAATGCACTAAACGGGAGATGGAAATGCTTTTTCTGAATACGTTCTTAGCGAACATTTAACTCACATGACTGATCGCTCTGCCATCCAACGTTTTAAACTCAAAATTTGACTTTAATGGAAACAAGGCTATTGTTAGACTATTAAGACTTGACACCAATATCAAGAGTTGATAGGTTATTTCCCTGACAACCACACTAATGTACCACACTAACGCTGTACTGTCAAATTTAAATAGCACCTTGCCTCTGATTTGGATAATTGAAACTGAAAGCTAATTTTGGCCAATTTGTGAAACCCCTAATACAAAGTGGATAAATACAAGTGGGATGTTAGACTCTCGCATAATATTGCACCTTGAACTTTGACCCTCTTGCACACATATACTGTCCAGGGGATTGTGGGTCAGGGTAGCCAGAAATGCATGCTGGCTTACATTCTCTGAAACTGGTATTTAAGGGAAACTGCATTTGAGTAGTACAGAAATTCAAGTTCCCTCATAATGAATAATAATATGTATTATATCTCCTAAATATCAGCATGTGTGCACGGTCATTGTGAGCATGTTAGCATACTGACATTAGCATATTAACATTGGGCTCTAAGCACCATGGTGCTAGTCTTGTCTATACTACACTTAAGTCTTGGTTCATCTACATGACCAATCTCAAATATGTCTATTAGTGTGAAATTATCCTTCTTGAAAGTTATCACCATTTTGGTCTTTCTTTAAACATCAGAGATCAGCTACTTGGGTTGCAGAGTTTTAATCTGGCAAAAGGTCTGAATAAAAGTGACTTTAACCTCAGTTCTTTTTTGAGGGGCAACAAGGTGACAAGTGCAACCCTTCTGAAAACACACACTTGTGTGGGTACAGTCCTCTATGTTATGATAATGATGAGTCACAATCTCCAAAGTGTTTTCAGTTTAAATACAGGTCCACTTGTTACAGTGTTCCCTGTATTTGCCTGATACTAAGCACCATGGTAACAAAGCTCTGACTTTAAATGGAACATAAGTGTGCCATTTTCAGTTTTTCTTTTCTTTTCTTTTCCACCTTGGACGTCAGGCTTTCCCCCAATAACCCTGTCAATACCTCTATCATTCCATCCCTCTCTCCGTATCTCTGATAAGACTGATAGTTTCATTTACATTCTGAAGGGAGTGCTGCACCCTTTTTAGATTAATGAGACAACCCTTCACCTAGACCTACTCCTCTCCTGTTCTGTCCTCTATTCCCAATGTACATGTTTCCTTTCCTCTTTCCTCTATCACAGTTTCCCTCACCTTGTATGGTAGGCTGTTAGTTGCTCCTGTATTCCAGAGCAAAAGCAAACTTTCATGTGAACAGCAGGTTTGATCTGTTTCACTTTTTCAGCCCCTCATGGTGTCAGAAAATGTGATATGAGGGTTGCATTACACAGCAGAGCTCCCTGCTTAGCTTTCCATGGCTTTAAGTTGGGTTAAGTGTCATTTTGTTGTTTGCACACAGGTGTATATGGCTGCACCTGCCTGGTATTTTGAAGACTCATCGTGAACTTAGCTGTGTTAAAGTGAGAAGGAGGCTCAGTAGGAGCCATGTCAGCAGTGATTAAGTGTTGGTGCAGTGCGTCTCTCTAACATACATCTGTGTCTTTATCTCCCCTAACAGAGCCCACTGAAAAGCCTGCTTCACTATTTCTGTTCATGTCCTTCATGTACAGAAAGTCTTTCTTGGAGAAAATAAAGTTGGATTATTACCATATTGTACTATTTGGACCTTACGTGACACTTTTTCCAACTTTTACACAAAGCACTACTAGCTGTAAAATGACCAAAGATCTGTCACAAAGCCAGATGCACAAACACCATGTGCCATCAATTCACACAAACTGACTCTCTAAAAGAGAGGAAATTGTGGGTCTGTGCTAACCTGAATGTGAATACCTAAAGGTGTGTGAGCTGAATGGATGATGATGATGGGGTGGGTGTTGACTTTTAGCACAGGGCTTCACAAAGACACACACTCACGAGCATGCATTGAGATGTTTGAACTTTTCATAATGTCTTGAAATGACAGTATGCTGCTGATGTTGAAATGTGTGTGCATGTCCCTCCGCATATGTGTGGAGAAAGGGCCATTAGGTTAAAGGCATCGGCGGATTCCGACCAAACAGTTGAGAGAAGTCATGACTCATTGGATGTTATCAGCTTTGTTTAATGTCTTTTTGGTTCTAACATATCTCCAGAATCACATACTGCACATTTATATACAACTCAAGCTTGATTATTCCTGGGCCATTGAGAAGTGCCACCTCAGAACTAAGGGGTCTTTGGAGGCCAAGAACTACGGTCTACTCGCTAACTGTTTTGGGTAGTGATAGCAGCAAAATGTGAAAAGAACAGTCTGAAAGGTCACATGTTTACATTTTGACAGCCATGAGGATCCACTGCCCAGAAAGCATCCTCTATGTGTCCGAGCAAAGGACAACTCAGACTTTATGTGATCTACATCTTAATTGTGTACACTGACAGACAAACTAATTACCAACACCACATTACAAAGTCTCCAACTGCAGCTGTCTCAGTGCAGTGCGGCTTCATATGCTCTTTGGGTTTCAAATGAGATTTGACCTTTCCCAGTTAGGTAGTGCGAAGCAGTCCGGCACATTAGGTCAGACAGAGCAATAATCACTAGACAGACCTTAGACAGAGTAGTCAAAGTTTGTTTTCCTGCTTATCTCCACCTGCAATCATTACACAGGATATAAATCTGGCATTTTCTTGAACTCAAAGGTGTGTGTGTGTGTGTGTGCATGCGTGTCATCAGATATGAACTTAAAGAAGTGCCAGAAAGTTCAGAAAGTGTGAAAGCCATTTGAGTGACTCGACTGTGATTTAAGAACACGTTGACGCTATCTGAATCGTCCTGATCTGATAATTTCAGCTCACCAGGTGCTCCAAGTAGATTAAAACAAACACCGTCTTATTGCAGTCTTTATCTCCCAGATAGAATGAACACAGCTGCTGTGTCAACCCAAATGTGACCTTTTTTTACATTCAGTTTTGAAATCTTATGACAGCAAGATTCACAACATGGGGAACTTTCCCACTGCAATAAAATGCAAGAGGACATTTGTTAACATTTAAAACAATATTCATAATTATATCCCCAGTTTCAGAGTATGATGTTAATTATTCCTGCTGTGCAGACTATAATGTTTTGTACTGCAAATGGAATGACCCCGACATTTTAAGGACCACTTTATTTTGACCTTTGCTTCTTTCTGTCCAGTGAACCTACAAAACCCTTTCTGTCTCATCTGACCTTTGACACATTAGACTTTGTCATAGCGAGAGACTATTCAAATCTCTTTTCAGAGACATTTTGTAAAAGTATTAACTCATAAGGGTGGTCAAAGGCATTCAGGCGAGAAGATAGAAGTGCTGTGTCTCGATATTAATAATGTCAGATCTGATTATAATGCTGAGCCAGTAATGGTTCAGGTTCACAAAAAACCCTCTATGGTTTAAAATGTAACGTTTTCACGTTTGTGTGAATCTTTAATCAACTATCTCTTTGTTAAATGTATAAAACGGACATATATTGAGAAAATAATTGCACTGTTTACCTTAATGATTGGTAGCTTGCAGTTTTATTTGCTGCATTTTGCAGGAGCACTGCTCAAAACATTGCTCCATTGCACTACTAGTGGTCAAAATCTCCACAAAGTACATTTAAAGCAACACTTTTCTCTCACAAATTAACAGTTGAATAAATTAGCAATAAAAATACACCCTTCTTCAATTCAGCACAATCAGGGTTTTTGCTGCTGTAGCTGTACACGGTCTGGTAGGGCCAGTAGCTTATGATGCTACAGTAGCTAGCTTTAGTTACATGCTGCCTTGTAACTTATTGTGTTATGGTGCCATTTATCTTATGCTAAGACACTTGATATGTATTGTTAAAATAGATATTCTGGCTCAAGCATATTCAGTAAGATATCATATGAACCCTGCATGTCGATACATTGCTTGGGTAAGGTGGCAACTTCTTATACTTCTTATACATACTTTATTTGTATAACAATGAAACATATTTAATATGCCATTCATATGTTTTTAACATGTACAATCCTTTTGTGCAAATGATCAGTTCCTACTTTCATTCAAAATAAAGAGTAAAATATTTTTAACATTAACATAATAGTTAAAAATCCATGGATTTACAAGGTCTTAACTGAAAAGTACTATTTTAGTTGGCCGCTTGGACTAAACAACACAGCGAACCTTCCTGTTCTTAAAAACCAACAGTGAAAAATGTGGATATAGTGTGCTGTTCAGTGTGCATAATCAGATATATTATATTGTGTATATCAAATTGATTTGACCTTTTGGGGAAATATGAAATGTCTTGCAGAGCAGAGAAGCAGGAGACATTTATGTTTAGTCCTGATACATTTAGACTTGTATGTCATGCCCTACTCACAGTAAGACTCATTTAGTCCTGTCAGGATCCACTCTAATTTTCTTTTAGTGCAAATCGGTCACTCTGATGGTGTAATCCTGAGGGAAATTAATATCATTTTACTAGTTTGGTGCAAAGCGAATCGCCAGATGCTTCTCCTGAGCAACCCACAGCGACTGTGTCCCATTAGTGAATACTAAGAAAAGCTTTGATGGTAAACAGATAAACAAACAAGTGTTTTTATCAACCAAAAAGATGATTTGGTTACTGTCTGCACTATCCTTGTATTTCGTCATTTCTATCTGTATCCTCCACATTTTCAATCTTTTCATCACTGTATCTTTCCCTTTCTTTCCATCACTCTCTTTTTACTCCATTCAACTTATTTTTTGCGCCTTTATAAATACCTTAAAGGACCTTGGAAGCAGCAGATCAGAGTCAGATGCACTGAAATATTTGGCAATTTCATACCAGTTTAAGCTCTTACAAGCAACTTTCCACCCATTATATCACAATGTGTCCACAGTGTGTGTATAAGAATGTGTGTTTCCTTAGGCCTGTGTGTGTGCATTTCCTTCTTTACCAGTGAGAGTTAGTGAATCATTCATGCTCTCTGAAGGGATAGGGAGTTAATGTGTCATTAAAACACTAACACTTTCAGAGGTGTGTGTCTGTGTTTGTTTATGTGTGTCTGCTGAGTGGGTCTGTATATGTGCTGTGAGTTATGGGATGAATGCAAACCAACAAACTGCACCCACAGACATGCAAATATTCTTGTGTATGTGAACATGTGTGTGTAATACATAACTGTATATTTCTGCATGTATCTGCATGCATGTTTTAATCTGTGTGTGTGTGTGTATACATTTGTCATGCATCTTTATCTCTGAGCTGTGAGAGTTTCTATTTGAGCTATGAGTCAGCTGAAGTGAGATGTCCCCTTTATTAATGACAGGCACACACGTCAGTAATGTTTTGGAGAGTTTGTTCAGTTTCTTTGCATAATGAGAACACGGACACAAAGTCTCTTGTGTTTCACTTTGACTACTGAACAGAAATGGTAACCAAGGCACGGGTTGCCAATGTTCCTCCCTACCTGATCTAGCTGTGAAAATCTTTTTATTGAATTGATAGTTTTTGCCTAGAGCATGGACCTGAGGGGCTAAATATAAATGAAGAAGGAGAAAAACATGGTATTTTATTAAAATTTCAATATGGTGGATGGCTGTTCTTGTAAATATGACTATGATAAAAAGGAAAATGTCAACATTAGCTACAATTCTTAACGGCATATTAGAATGTGATGTAGCAATTGAATGCATACATATACAAAACATTTTCTTATATTACAAAGAAAGTTCACTGATACGTGTTTTACGGTGGGAATAAGCCATGCGGTCACTCAATCTGGCTTCATATTAGATCAACAACAGTTGGTTTAACAGTTTTTCAGGAGTTTCTAGAGGTGGCAAGCTGCTCTGGATGCCCATAAAGTATCACTGACCATGACTTCATGCAAATGAACAGCGACCAGTATGAGACATTCTCTCAAAGCACACCATGGTGCTGACAAATACATTGCACTGCTGCTGCTGCACATACATTGAATGGGATGTTTGTACACTTATTGCACTTTCATTTCATTAGAGTTCGGAATCTCACTGACATTATTTCGAGACACCGGTAATGCTGAATCATTAGAATACAACAATATTTCAACATAAGCTGGGACAAAACAATATATCAGAAATAAAAGAGGCTCTAAAATAGAGCCTTGTGGTGCCCCTCATGCATTAATTGAGAGTTGGGGTCAGCAGCGTTATGTTGTCAGTTACTGTATACTATTGAACTAGCATAGCATTTTGGTGCTAACAACCTACCAAAATGGATAACTTTAATGTCTGTCATTATTATCCAATAAACAGGCTCATTTTCCCAGATGATGACCTACTCGTTTAAATGCTATTACAAAGCAAACACAAAACACCCAACATCTACTCAGTGTGAAGGGTGAAATATTCTGGAAAAAGCAGAAAGCTGAATCATAGCAGAGATGATGCAAGTCCAGCTTTATGGTAATGTCATTATGACGATCTGCTGTTGTGTGAAATATACATAGGCCTATTTCTGATGCAACAACAACTCTTTGGAGAGAGCAAGAGCCCGAGGGTGGAACACACAGTGTAAAGAAAGTGTGTGCGAGATCGATGGGCTTTAATGTGAGCCTGGTGCAAGTGCTGAGGTGAGGGAAACATTAAACCAAAGTACACCTTTTCTCTCTCTCTCTCACACACACACACACCAACACACCCACCCACACACACACACACACACAGGCGTGTGCATTGTAGATCATTATCACCGATGCCATCTGTTCCAGAGCAATGCCACACTGGAGGGACACCCTGACGGAGGAAACAAGTGCTCTCCCTTAACTCTGCACATAGAGCTGAATGATTGAAGACATAAATTAAAAATGAAGGGCTCTGTAGGGAGGGCAGGAGGTTTGCAGAGGAAGAAGAACAACATTTGACGAGCTCAGATGTGACAGGTACCAGGTGAACAACTTTAACTGGCTAAAGCTCACACACTAACACTTTAAAATGCTTTGAGAGGCTTGAACAGCACAATATAATATCATATTACAAGGTCCTGTACACAGAATATCACTTGCTTATGAATATGGTTTGTTAAAGCTGAGAAAATGAAAGTGTAAATCAAGCAAGGGGAGGATGTCACTGGTTGTTCTTGTGGCCTTTCTGCTAAATATTCTTTATTTTAAGAGAAATGGGGTTTCCATGCAAACGTAATGGTATGCTAATCATCCTTCCTACAGCAATCAGGAAATGAAATATGTGGGAACTATACCTTAAACAGGATAATGTGATCATACATCTGCCTTCTACTATTACGAGATAGGAGGACAACCTGAATTAATGGCCTCAGATAATGTACAGTATATTTAGCTACTTTATTGATTCTATTGTCTTCTATCAGCCTTTTCTGACAGGGAACTAAGGCCATCATATCCATCTCTTGTACTCATCAAGCCACCAGCTGCCATTAAAAAAAACATTTTACCTCAGAGAACAAAGGAGTTGCTGCGATTGCTTTTTTTTTTTTTTGCTGAGTTGCTTTTTTTGTTCCGAATTCTTATAAAACACCAACTTTACACAATATCACAAACAAATGTACCAATTGAAACAGCGGTAGCAATTTCCGTTTCCTTCAATGTAAAAGTACGTTTTCGTCAATAGAATCTGGTGAGTTTGGGGAGAGAATAGATGCTTATAATGGCTTCAATTCCCCAGTCGGAAAGGGGTGTCTGACAGCAGGGTAAAGTAGTGAAAATATTGTAAATATACCATACACCTTAACTGTGGGTATACACTGACTATGCATGGGTGCATAATACAGCCCCTCTTCAATAATCACAACTATCGATTTAATATTAAAACAGTATTTCCTGGATTGAAGATGAATTACTTTCAGTGTTGGCGGTTAAACACCATGATTAGCCACTCGGATTAACTACCTTATTGCTACTTCATCTGACTCAATGTAATCATTTTTATTGTCTTTCTCCCAAGATTAAAATGGAAAAAGGTTAGATATTGAAGAGATTGATTCATTCATTTACATGACATACCTAAACCTTGCAGTTTTCCTCTGTGCATTACTTCAATGAATAAAAAAGGATTGGGGCCACTTTAAATGGCAGAATAACTTTTATCTTGAGAAACTTTAAATGAAGCTTGTCTTTTCATCAACACATGAATATATTAAATGCAACACCATCACAATGGAAAGGTTCTGCAATGGAATAATGAAATGGATTCTCTTATTTAAAATCTAATCTCGTCAGACAGAAACGCACTTAATGCAGAAAGTGCAATCCAGGCCTGCTGATGAGTCTCAATAGAAGGTAAAATGCTCTTCAGATGATTACAATGAAAAATCCATTTGGCTGTGACCCCAGAGATCTCTCTCCATGTCACCAGCTGAAATACCCCCACAGGCAGATGTAAAATGACACCAGCAAAGTGTGAGAGCAGCAGAAATAAATGCCACAAATGAAAAATAACTGGGAAATCTAGACAAGACAAATAGCCAAGAAGTAGATATGATACTGTAGATACAAACAGTATGGACTAACCACATCCTGGCAGCACCATCCCCCTGTCTTTGAGCTGCTACCACCTCAGAGTGTATAGTTAGTGATTCTAATTAGTTGATTTAAATCAGTTATGGGACCCTTACCTTACTGCCGCTGGTCCCACCGACAGCATGGATGGGAACACACACTATTTCCAGTGTAGGGGCTGGGGGCAGCTCAACCACCCATGGAGATTTAGCTAATTATCTTTCTGCTATCTGTAGGCTATACAGCTCGCTCACTCTCTCATCACAAAGGCTCACATCGAGCAGGTGGAAGAACTGTCAGGACATTAAAGTGGCAGGAAATGCATCAACTTTTAAATACTTTGTTGAATTGCTGCCATCTAACAGACAGAAACAATTAACACTCAGTCAGTGTCGGCATGTGTTTGTGGGAAGAAGCCCATCAGCCTGTCACACAAAACAGTAGTCAGGCAAAATCATTATTATTTCCACTCAAAACCTCTTTTTAGTGCTATTACCACCATGATAAGTGTTCAGGTGCAGTCGATTTGTTTTCAATAAGAGGTTTTTATAATCTGCACCACCGACATCTTGAACAAGTCTGGTGTCTGACAGGTCATGTTTCCTGCCCTGCTAGGTGAAACCAACATATGCTGGCAAATATAACAAAAAACAAAAAATGGCTGCAGGATGATCTTTTAAAATTTAGAAAAAGAGTGACCTATAAAACTGACTCTTGTTTTAGAGAGAGTAGTTTCCTCTGACAGATCGCTTTCAAAAATGTTACTACAAGGCTTAATGTATTGGCAGTTTCTAACCTTATCCACTTACGATTATGTTATACTGTGCTATGTTAGGCATGTTGGACCCTATTACAAAAATTATGTGTAGTATAATAATTTGTCGAGCCATGCAAGAGAATCAACCCCAGCTGGAACCTGTGCAGCCAGCATCGCCCTAATCGATCCAACTACTTTAAAACTTGTTTGATTGTCTCTCTCGCACGTAGACTTGACGAAACCTGAGTTCAGATTTTTATGAATTGGCCTCATGTTGTAGTTATTTCTACAATTTTTTTTTTCATTTATTGCAATTTATTCACAGCTAAATCTGTTGAACTTGGGTACAAATCCAAGTTCCAAGTCATGACCATATCCTAATCTTAACCAAGTGCCAAGTAACCAATGATTACCTTGCACTTCCAAAACTGACACTCATGGCACCCTTTGCGCTAAAAAGTGTCAAGGTGTTCTAACCAAGGATCCATATCTGAAAAAGTTCGGAGGGAGAATGTGTTAAGATAAAAGATCTGTGTTTAAAGCAAAAGAGGTGAACCACATCTGCTGAAAGGCAATCCAGAAGGAACCCATCAGCTATCATCTGACCACAATTGAGCTCTGCATTAACTTATTAAAAAATGCAACTGTATTCCTATGCAGATATCTGTTCTAGAGAATGGCTGGAATGTCATCTAGGTGTGTCCTTTTCTTTATCACAGCATCTACAATAGTAGTATAACAATGCTGACAATACTAAAAGTACTTCTAATATGACTGTCATCTTTACAAGCGCTTTACAAGTGCTCCAAGCCACTCAAAGCATTTTCACACTACAGACATCATTCACCCATTTACAAACACATTAATACAGGCTGCATGTGACAATCAGTAAATAACCATTCACCATTCAGTGTCTTGCTCAAGGATGCTTCAACATGTAGACCGCCATGGTCATTGATTAAACCATTGACTCTCCAATCATTGGGTCACCTACAGTCTGAGCCACAGCTGCCCTGATTATTACACTACTACCTCTGCCATACTGCTACAATGATGTCCGCACAAACTAGTATTAATGCCACTGTAGCACATGGCCGTGGCAGATTTTGTGCAGATATATGAGTTTATCGGTAACCTTGACCTACAGAGATCCTTGTACAAGTTTTAGAAAGGTGAATCTGGGCCAAAGTGTTGATTACGATGACAAATGCATATATGACATTGAGCAAGAAGTGAGAACTATGTGTGTGTGTGTGTGTGTGTAACTGCGTCTGGTGAGAGGTGATAAGACCTTTAATAATGAGCTTGTTCGTTCCATCATCAGTCAATGCACTGTCACTGTCTGGGCCATATTCAATCATTAATACATTTTTCATTTATACTCATAGACATTAACAGGGGCAGAAAGAGAGAGAGTAAATGAACACTGAAAATTATTGAGCAGGGTCTAGACAGTGACAAAGTCTCTCCCTCTTACACACACACACACATGCAGAGTCAGTCAGTAGCGAGGTCACACTCAGCCATTAAACTGTACATTTACACGCCATCCTCATCATGTGCACACACACACACACACCTCCATCCTCCATCATTAGTCTGTACATTTTCTGAATTAAACATCACTTCATTTCCTGGGAGCAGAGCTTGTCTTTGGATGAATTATAGGAAACATCTTTCTCTCTCTCCCACCCCTCAAAATTAATTTCATTTCTATCTTTCAGGTGAAAGGAAACTGGCAGCACAGTCTAAATGCTCACTCTTGGTGAAATGTTGTGGCAATCTGCTGCAATTTGTGACGTTAATTCAATAAAACCTTTCCTGAAGCTTGGTTGACAATTTTTTATTGTTTCCAGTGACGTCCTGAAACAAGCACCTTGGCAAATTGGGAGATAACAACAGAATCCATATTCCTTCAGTTTCACACACACACAAAAAAAAACACACAGCAATCTAATGAGGATAGAGGTGGCTGCCAAAGAACAAGGTAAGCATATCACCCACACAAACAAGCAGCACGCAGGGCGACAAATAGAGCAACACACACACACATTTCCTGATCGATGGATTCTGTCCCCCTGGCCCCGTATCAACCCTGCTGTGATGCATAGTGGGTTATTATTCAAACCTTTAGGTTTAAACTAGAAACATGTCTCCAACATCCATTTCAATAAATACTCTTTGCTGGTCAATGCTGTATTCATCTGTCATCATGAAATATGTTTCTAGTGCCGTAAAGAACACACACACAAAGAAAAACAGCAAAGAGAGAGGGGACACACTGCGATGTCATACATATTCATCATGGACATCTATGATGGGGGTGTATTGATCTGAATGTAAAAGCTGAATTTTTTCTAATCAATAAAGAATCCGCCTGGTCGTAAATACACATAAACACCATAATATATGAAAATCTATTTTAGTGATGCAGACAAACTTTATATGAAACATTTTTCTTACAGTTTTAGTGGCTTGTTTGCATTCTGCCTACTGTACACGCTGCCTGAAAGCCAACAAGCTTCATTTGGAAGTGGCCATGAAGAAAAACACGAATTGCTAGCATCCCGTGTAAACTACAATGTACGACCTTGTTATTTTAAAAAGGTTGGGACAATCTAAAATGTAAATAAAAACAGAATGCATGGTATTTAGATTGATGTATATATGTATACAAAAACATTTCCCATTTTGAGCATTACATATCTTGACTACTTTTCAATTGAATATAGGTCACAAACTATTGCATTTTGCTTTTATTGAGTTTTTCACAGTGTCCCAATGTTTTGGGAATTGGGGTCGTATTAATATTACTGTAAGAAAGCTGATTGAATCAAAGACTGTTTAACTTTAAACATTTATTGATTATGGGGCCACTTGGGGGCAGTGCAGCAAACTGCAAAAGCAACACTAACATATTACCTTTTAAAGTTGTTGTGGCAAACGTTTAGCAAATAGCTGCTTAGTTAAACACCCAGGACACAGACACAGACACAGAGCAACAGCAGCATTCATGTGGAGACGTGTTTCTGAAATTTCATTCCAATTTTCACTGTTCTTTTAACACTATTTTTGGTCTCCACCATCTAATGAGGGAAATACCAGGCTGTTAAACTGGGTCATAATCCACTGTAAAAAAAAATAGTCAAATACAGTGGAAACGTTGACTAAATTTGACTGGATTTTAGGTGGTTAAACTACATTTAGCTGCCGTCCACAGCAGCACATTGCTCAGCTACTGTGTCGGTACTCCTGCCTGTCTCTACAAACTGCGGGTGTCCTGACTGCCATCTACTGTAGTAATACAGTGACTATGGAGAAGTATACAATCACACTTTAAAAAAATCTTATTTATCCCTTCAAGTTGTCTTAAAAAAACTATAAAAATATATGGAAATCACTGAACAGTGAGGTGAACGTTATACTTGTATTTCACTATTTTCTTTGTAAAAGTAGCTGCCTGCAAGTTGCATTTACTTAGCATGGACTAGTTATAGCTGCAAAAGTTTTCTCAAGTACTTTAAAGTGCTCTCATAGGTGCAAACTCACACAGTGTTATCCCCAGTGATACATTATAAGTTCAGAATGGGAATTTGGAGAGATACCTTAATGTATGTATAGAGAGCTGTTAGGCTGGCCAGGCTCCACAATATCTGCACCCACAACTCCTGAGGTCATTTAGTGAAGAGCACTGAGGAAGCACTGAGGGACCCCCACAACCACAACCACACACACACACACGCACATGCACACACCCTGCTGCTGTCCCCATCTGCTGAATACGCACACACTGCCTTGGTACAGGGGGGGTTTGAACTCTGTCCAAGTGGCTCTAGCTGTGTTTACTGCTGTTGGTGTCTGGGTACATTTCATTAAGAGTGTGTATTTGAGTGTGTGTTTCTGCGAGTACAGATTCAAATCAGCACTGCAGCACCAACAGACCAACAGTTTCAGCTTGTCTACATGAGTTAAAATGACCCAAAACAGATCGATAAGGATTCAAACCACCAAGCTGACAAGTAAAGAGGTCAAAGGTCATCGTTTAAATGTTGTGATGACATCTAAAATGTCCAGTAAAATGTACAGCGGCACTACTTGTCAACACAAAGACAATCATGTCCATTTAATTTCACAATTTGCGTTGTAGAATTGAAAATGGCTGTTAGCTGGTTGGGTTTCTGAGGGAAAGTTGCTGTTTCATCAGTTGTCGTGTCACTGTCAGCTTCACTGCGAGGTTCCTGGAGGGTTAGGTTGGGATGCAATGTTTTTATTTTTGCACTGCTGTGCTTTTGAAGCCACCTTGGGCCTCCCTGTGCTGGGTTTGGATGGAGAAGTTTGCTGTATTTCACTGTGAAAATTCAATAAAACTGAATCTGTGTAGAAAGAATTTAAGACACTTGTCAGATGCTCCACATCCCTGAGGGTTGTATGGTTTTGGGTGAGTATTTTAGGTTGTGTGTGTGTGGGTGTTGTGTGTGTGCGTGTGAGTCTTTTATTTCTTAGTTTTGAGTGACACATAAATTCTCCATTGCTATCCAACCTTTCAGCGAAAAGGAATTTATTGGGCTTTATTTTTCCGTCGTGTTTCAAATGGTTTGGCTCAGTCTCAGGGTCAGAGAATATATAGAACATCTTTACAATTGTGTCAGCTCTGAATGTTTACAGAATGAAAGAAAAAAGACAAAAGACGCTTTTAAAGCTGCTTCTGGAGGGGGAAGACTGGTCCTCTTGGTTTTCATCATATCATACGCCAGATGAGTCACACACACTCTCCAAGAGTGCTTACATAGGTACAAAAAGTGGTGTATGAAATATTCAGAGCAGTGATGTGCACAGACTCTAAAACGAGTGGATAAGAGTCCCTTCTTTGCTTTATTGCTGGTTACATTTCTTTTATTTTTTTGTCTCTGCACTGTGAACCATCTAATAAAACAAAGGCTCATATCTGCTGCTCAACATATTCTGTTACCTCTATCACCTGAACAAATTGGATAAGACTTGTAGAAAGTGAATTGAAAACAGAGACCTATTCAGTTGTTTAGCCACTGGCATGATATTACAATCTCTCCCATTATTTCTTTATATTATTGACCTGTCTAATATGCCCTCACTCATCCATACAAACTCATATAAGACACTGAATTAAAACATCTGTCACGACTCTCACCTTAACCTTCAGCCAACACATTTAATTTTCAACCATGACTCATGGAAATTACCTTTATATGTTAGTAATTTGCACCTGTCATACTTTAATGACAATTGGGTTATTTTCCTGTTAATCCCTGGCAATCTTCCTGGAGAGAACCAGCAGCAGGAGCACACTGTGCAATGGTAGCGTTTACTTTTGGTTTCACATGGGGCATGAATAGTGGTGTCCTGGGTGAAAGTCCTGTGCTTGTTCCACCTTTGTTTCCTGTGTTTGTTGTTTCAGCCTTGATGTTCTGTGTGATTCTGCCAGCTCTGTAGCGTAATGTTAGTCATCTGCTAGTTCAGGTGGCAGTGAGTCTATGGTTCTTCAGATTTATAATAAAATAAAGAATTTCAGCTGTCTTTCATGTCTTTCCACAGATAAAAACAAATAGCTTAGAAAAGTATTACTATTATTCTTAACAGCTTAAAATTGTCCAGTCCTCCATTCCAAAATAGCTGCTACTCAAGAAGGCTTGATATCTAGAAACTGCAGAGGAAAGATTTTAGTTTTTCAGAACTTCTGGTTCCACTGGCTGCAAACAAGGAGCGACAAAGTTCAGTGGCATTGTCCTATCCCTAACCCTTACATGGGG
This sequence comes from Serranus cabrilla, assembly GCA_903364295.1. Lineage (NCBI taxonomy): Eukaryota > Metazoa > Chordata > Actinopteri > Perciformes > Serranidae > Serranus > Serranus cabrilla. The sequence continues at coordinate 806,392 of CAFUXE010000109.1, read as the reverse complement.
CTGAGGGAACATAGGGCTGAGAAAGTAATGTCCTCTGTATGACAGCTGACACAAAAATCAAACGGGTAAATATAGTTACCATGTCAGAATGCAACAAACCTCAGTTTACAAACTAATGTGTGATACAGTATGCGTGATTGCTGTCTGTAACAAACTATTTGCTAAGCTGTATTTTCAATAACTGGGGGACCTGAGCAGCTCACACGAGTAGCAATAGCAGAACAGAAATAAAAAAAGGCACCATCTCTGTCATGATATCAGGAATTACCATTTTATGTGTCAACCTGTGGCAGTGTGGACTTACAGGGATCCATGTGTCTGTGTTGTTGACTAGAAGTGGCAGGCTAATTTGTTTTTGAATTATTTTCAAGAAGCGCAAACAGACCTCTGAACCTGAGCAGAGAAGGCTCGGGCTGTAGGGGAGGTAAGCTGTCAAATATAAATACGTGCAGGCATAAACTATGAAGTGTTCTGGTGTGGGTGTGTGTATCTGAATACCTGAGTGTGTGTGAATGTGTGTGTGTGGGGAAAAAATGAGCCATTCAATGTCCCGCCTCAGCTAAAACAGTCTCTGAATATTTCATCTCCCATCATTGTGAATGTAGTTGCATGTCAATATGTGTCTTGACAGGCAGAATCAGACTGAGAATAATGTAATATCCATGGATTATTTTCATCATAGTGCCACTTTGAGTATTTTCGTTCTTTTCTTCAGGTGTAAAAATAAACGCCCCATCCTCAAAGCAATTGATCATTTCATGTCACTAATGCTTTCATTCCCCACATCAGCTGCAGGTAGCTGAGGGTGCTACATTCAAATGCAAATAGACATTTCCCAAATGAACATCATGAAGGAGGGATCTTCATCCTATTATCCTGGACTGTTCAATTCACACTGATGAAACTGTTTCACGAAAGTAGAAATCAAACAACAAAGTCTCTGACTTGTGAAGTCAGCCATCAATACTTTGCTAAGCTGCTCAGCTGATAATGAAGGAGAAGTAGATGATAAACATCTTCAGCTTTAGTCAAATGAGATTTTATTTCCAGCCAGCACTAACTAAAAGATAAGCAATATTCTATTTTTTAAAGTCAACAAATCCACCTGATCAGAAAGTTATCACACTACTGCATAGGTGTTAATCAGCACTTATCATCCTATAAGTATGGGCAAGCAGGGATCTACTATTAGCAGGGATCTATCATTAGAAAGCACCACCTGCAATACATGTCAATATAGCAGTCTTACTACAACCTACTAGAAGGAAGAGTAACTCCTATAACTCATGGAATGATAAGCACTGATAAAAGCCCATTCAATGATCAAATAAGATGACAAATCCCATGAAAAGACAAAAACCAACAAACTGACTCGACTAACAAGGATTGTGTGTATCAGAGTCTGAAATATCTTATTCCTCTGTGCCACAGAGCTCCACCATTATCCAAAAACTATTAAAACACATCAGTGTTCCACACTGTTGCACTGGATGATTTATTTGAGATAATCCCACAAAACCATCTTGCTGTTATGAATACTCACCAACCCTCCAAATATGTACTCATCTACAGCTGAGAATAGCACCAACAAATGCTTATAATTATATGCTCCTGTTTGAGTCATATTTGCAAAAAAGAACTGATTTAGTACAATCCTGATTCCAAGAAAGTTGGGAAGCAGGCCAAAACACAAACAAAACAGAATGGGATCATTTTTCTAATCCTTTATGAAATATATTCAATTGAAATCTGTACAAAGACAATATATTTTATGTATAAAAGGATAATCTTTTGTTTTTTTGTAAATACACACTGACTTTTGAATGTGATGCATTCTGTTTATTTATGTTTGATAGTGTCCCAACATTTCTGGAATTGGGGTGTTCCTTTTTATTTCAATATTTTAATATAATTATGTAATATGTATCTTTAAAAAAATCTGAATTCTTGTGCATGTGAAGCTCTCTCACAGTCACACAGCTAACTAACTAGCTAACCCTCCTATTTAAAATCATAGTAAATGGCTTTTTTTTTTTACACCAGAGAGATTCACCAACTATTAAAACAATGGGATGACCTTGGATTATGTAGTTCATTGTTATGAAACACCACTAATATCAACCACTTCTCTGCATTTATCTACTGGAAAGCCTATTGCATGATTTTAATGGTTTACTGGGCCGACTGTGACATTGACGAGTGGTGATTCCAAAAACTCTATAAAAAAAAAAAAAGTAACACACAGCTCAGATAGGAGTGCATCCAAGGGGACCGTACCATGGAACAACAATGGTATTTCCAGCAAACATTCTAAGCGCTGCTTTTTGTTTTCATGGTGCCATATTTGAAGACATGAATCCTCTTGCATGGAAGCCTGTAACTAATTTGGACTTTCTACTAAATCATTCCTGATTTGACTGAGGACACATTTTTTTGGGATAATGAGGTAAAGCAAAACTAAGTGTCTACTCTTTTGGCAGCAACTTTGTAGGGCTTAGCTAAGAACAAGGTGCAGTGTGGTTGCCAGTATAGGTGGGCATGCAAGGGGTGCTCAGTAAGATCTACCACTCACTCCACACAAGCTCCACCCTCTACTCCAAAAATAGCCACTTCTGGCTCTAAAGAACAAGACACCCAGATGTCTTAGAAATGGTAGTCCATAAACAAATGATGGGGATATCACAGTGCCTTTGTCCAACTGACAGATCGCCTGATTACCATCCATAGAGTGTGTTAACATGGCCAAAATCAGGCAAATGTCCTTGAATCCAAAATGTGTCCTTGCTCTCTCCTAAGATTGTTCAAAGGGATGGCTGTACAGAATGCAAAGCATTAAAGACCTGCCATTGTTTTAGTCTAACGGTTCTTTGGCGCCATCAGTCCCTGAATATTTGGAGAGGACAGAAATCTTTCATCCAAATGCAATTCTGAAAAACTTTGAGATATTGATGAAGGGGAGGTCATGACTCACAGTTGGTCCACAGGAATTCTAAAAGGATTTCTCCAAATAATTGGCAAGTTAAGTCATTAACTATGCTAGAGTATGCCGTCTATGCCACCTGCAATGTAAATGAGCTTGAATTAAGTACAATACCCTCTAAAAACTGTCTCACCTTTTTGTCATCACATCCTCCCACATCAGAACAAAGTGCTAAAGATATGGAGTCTTTGAAAGCTATAGTCTTATTTTTTAAAGTGCTGAGTAGACTCAAAGAGAAGTTTTATAGTTTATGAAAATGTAAAAAAAAAGTCTAAATAATGTCACTAAAACAATCAGCAAGTGAGAAAGTGAGAAACTGATGACTATGCTAAGACTGCTCTTCATAATCAAATTGAACGGTGTGTGTGCAGGATGAATATCTAGGCCTGCATGTGTGTCTCACATATTGAGGGTGTAAAACAGGCTGCGAAAATATTCATTGCTTAGCCGAGGGGTGTATGATTTGTGTTTGTAAAAGAGTGGAAAACATAATGATGTTTCATATTCACTTATCTGTGTGCTCTGTGGAGGAAGTGCAGGCAGAGAGGGGGAAGCTACAGGAAGAGAGCTGTTATATGAAAAAGAGACAGAGGCAAGACACAGACAGAAAATGTAAAATTATTCATTACTGGCAGGCAGATATTATAAAAGCGTTTTAATGAAATCCTCTGAGGTGATGTAACCTGCACTCTGGCAGCCATATTGGAGATCAGCTCTCTTTTGGAATGAACATACAATCCTCATACCCACACACATGTGCTGCTATTACCTGAGAAATTAAATCTACATCACTGATTCATCAGATATCTGTTTCAGTCTGAGATAAAGATGATACAATTCTATAATTTTGTGATTGTGACTTTATAACTGACTTTGCGACATTTTAAAAAGCTAGAATCTTTTCTAGCTGGGCAGTGTAGGTGGGACACATTACTCAAAGTAATTAATACATTTGTTGGGGAGTTTTGTTAGCTCTGGTGTGTATGTAAATGTAAAGGATGGACTGCACTTTATAGCCCTTTTCTAGTTTTTGCGACCACTCAATGCGCTTTACACTACAGACGGCGCTCATTCACCCATTCACACACACATTCATACCCTAAACAGTGCCACCTGCCACCATCAGGTGGTCATTCATACATCAATGAACGCAGCATTTGGGGTTCAGTATCTTGCTCAAGGATACTTTGACATGTAGGCTGCCATGGTCAGGAATTGAATAGCCAACCTTCCAATCTGTGGGCGATCTCTCTTCCAACTGAGCATAACACAGCCGCCCATGGGGCAATAAGTCAAAATAAAAAATACAATAGTGTTCATCTCAATATAGCAGCATGTCACACAGTGTAATAAAATGCTTCGCTCAAATTAACGGTCCAAAAAGGCCTGAGAGTCCATTCATTATTTTCAACCGCTTATCTGAACTTGGGTCGTGGGGGGTTGGAACCAATTGCAGCTGACATTGGGCGAGAGGCGGTGAACACCGTTCATACTCTCATTCATCTTGGAATACAGTATTCAGTTCTATCAATACATGAAGGTTAACTTTTTCTACTAGTTTCTCTCTCTGAGTTATTTTTGTTCTTTCTGTCTTTATTTGTTTCCAACCCCAACATTAGAGTCAAAAGTCATAAAAAAAGACTACTTTTTCCTCGTCCATGATGAATTGCCTTTGTCGTGCCACATCAGTGTGTGTTCTTAATGTGAGACACAGACTGGTATCCCACAAGAAATATAGGAGTGTTTAGGCTTTACATCAAGCTGGGTCAAGAATGTAACACTTCTCAGTATAATGTAGTCAACTGAAATGACTCCAGACAAACACTGTGGGACCCAGCAAGAGAGGGACTGGAGATGGCTTTGTATCAAGCTGCATGTTCCTGCCTTTAAGGTAGGGTTTTTTATCACGCTCTAGTGAACACACTTGATGATGATGTTGAGGAAATGAAGTGACAGCTGTATGTTGATCATTCCACCATCCCAGCAGCATCTTCAACCTCCCCACTGGATCTTTTCACAGTGGATCAGTTTTAAACTCAGCCTCACCTCCGGGGCCCGGTCCCCCTGCTGCTCCAAAGCTCCAGGACGAGAAGTCTGGAGACGATCATGATGTCTGAGAGACGCTGGTGCTTAGGCTTTGTGTCTGCTGCCCTCAAGGCTGCTCGGTTCACCAGCCAGCTGCCCTCAAGCAAGACCACTCTCTCTACAACAAGTTTAATGAAGCTTTGCTCTGACTCCAGACACGTCATGCTACAAGTTCAGTAACAAATGCCCCAAATATGAAGTGGAAATTAGATACAAATCTGACCATTTCCATAGAATTAGACAAACAACTATTGTGTTATGTTAGCACAGGTGTAGTATAGAGTTCCTGTTTTCTTCAATTAAGATTTCCCCCATATATAACTGCAACAGACTGATGAAATGCATGTTTAAAACCCCAATCATTAATATTTTGTGGTATTTTTAAAGACTGGATCTTAACAGAAGTTTATGCTAAATCTGTGTATTAGACTATTTTAAGGCCTTTCAGTCAGGTTGGTAATTGGAGGCAGGTTTACATGTCTGAAATAAAACTGTACCTTTAACAAAAAGTCATGGTTTGCACATTTAGCGCTTGAAGCCAGTTTTGGATCACCAGGTTGTAATATGTCAAGCACCACCTGCAGTACTTCCTGTTGCTGATGGTTGTGAGCAAAACTCTCAGCGAGGAACCCTCCTGTGAGAGCATATCCCACTCTCTGCCATGCTGCTATTACTTCTACTTTGATTAGAACATGGATGGATTACTGAATGGGCCTACTGGGTGCAGGCCAAGTGGTCAAAAGTGTCAGGGGCCTCCCTTGCATTCACCTACAAAATATTACGCAAACACATGTATGTAGCAACCAGGAAGAAGTGACCACAAAGAAACAAAACAGCTACAAAGAGACTCGAAATCACGAGAGAGACACAAAAAAACTGCAGACACAAAATGACAAAAAAAGACAACACAACTAAAAAGAGTCTCAAAATGACTACAAGGAGACAAAGCAACGACACAGAGAATCATAACTACTGCAAGGACACAAAGCAACTACAAAGGGACTTAAAATGACTACAAAAAACAACTACAAAGCTACAATAAACAGCTACAAAGAGACTCAAAATGACTACAAAGAGATGCAAAACAACTACAAAAAGGAGCAAAATAACACAAACAAAAGACTTGCAAAAGGACCAAAACAACATCTATTTGACAAAAAACAACTACAAAGATACACCAAATGACCACAAAGAGACACATAACAGCTGCAAAGAGACACAAAACAATAACAAAAACAGGCTTAACAACTATAAAGTCTGTGTGTCTTGCTTCTGTGTACAAGAGGTGGGAGGTCTTCTGCATGTTTGTGCTCAGGGATCTTTGTCTTATACACCGCCCATGTATTAGAACATGGAGGCTTAAATTACAGGATGTTTATACGTTTCATTTATAACTTCAAGCAGAGCTTATGCATACCGTTCTTACAAAAAGATGTGCCTGTGTGTTAGAACAGTAGGTAAGGCAGATAATGGTGTTTTATTAAAAAAAAAAGGGTTTACTTTAGGCATATCCATCAATCTCTGATGGAATCCATAGAATGAAGTTTGATTGATGGCATATACTGCACAGCTGATCAATAGTATCCTGGTTTTCTTTGCTTAGACTAAATAACAAGAAGCACTGAAAGGTCAGATGAGTATTACAGTTTTTCTGTGCGTCTCTGGGGAGTTTTAGTGGCCCGGCTGTTTCTTCTTCTTTTCTTTAGAATACATTCCTTGGCATAAAACTAGTCACATAAAGAAAACAGTATTTGCAGCTACAGTATAAAAATACTTTAAAACCCACATTGTTTATCCCATCACATACACTATCTGTTTCTTCATCCTGTACTGAGGTTCTTGCCTATTTCCAAAAATACCACCAGCGTGTTGTGGGTTTCAGGCTTCATGTTGTGTCCCTCTTCTGTTTTCTCCTACCTTTCACACAACTGAGTTTACTTGTAAATGTGCCACCAAAAGTTTGAGTCAACTTTACTGGCTAAAAGAGGAGGTAAAACTTTGCCATGGCCTAATATGCCAGTGGCACAGGCACACAGTCTTTTGAGCTTCTGGCACAAAACCAGTGACTCTATTGTCTTTACAGCCAGGCCAAAGCTAGCTGCAGTGTGCCTGAGCCAAACAGATCCACAATCTGGCCAAAGCTAACCACAACCTAGCACATAATGGTCACTTTGTATCCTTTCTTAGCTTGTAGATAACATGCTGTAGCATCTCATGTACACCATATATGAAGATTATAATTCCATGCATTTCAAATTGACTATCTGTTCCATTTTAAGGTATGATTGAGTGTTAATCTTTTCATTTCCTGTTTGCCTTCTACAATATTGAAATGTGTGTTTGGAGGAACTAAATGCTGCTAAAATAATGATAAATTGTCAGTGGTGTGGCTGTTGTCGTCTGCACGACGTGTGCTCATTATTTTCAAATCCTGCTGTTGGCTGGTTTTGGTTTGGCCAATCAATGAAGACTCAAACCGAACCAGACCAGCCAACCTCTGCCAGACTAAACTCAGCTAATGGGAGCCAGGCAGTTCCTGTCAAGCACATAAATGAATTCCTTTTCCAGTTTATTGCCTCCCGTTAGTTATAGATAAATATTACATTCATTTCCAGCCTTGTCATGTGTGCATGAGTGTGTGTTCAACCTCAGATACACACTATCTGATGTGTGTGTGTGCAGACGTGCTGACTCAGCGGTGAGGCACAGCTTTATAGATCCTGTCATTGAAAAATATAACACACTTTAAAGTCTGTCTACCCTCTGCTTGTCATCATGCAATCTCTCTTTCCCCGTCTATCTGTCCATCTGTCTGTCTCTCTCTTTTATAAAACAATAGTTAGATCCAGCAGAGAATCTCCAGATACACAATGTGCGAGGAAATGTTCCCATATAAATAATGTGTGAGTGAAATGACAGGGAGTGTGAGGGATTTGGCTTTTTAACCTGCAACAGCAGAGACTTGAAAATCTACCTGGATACTATAATGAGACCGCGAGAGGGCTGACCTTTTTAACCAAGTCAACATATGGCATGCTACACCTGTCTGTCACTGTCTGGCTCTCACACACACACACATAACACTGCCAGTATGTGTGTGTGTGTGTGTGTGTGTGTGTGTGTTCTCCAGTAGAGACCAAACGTCCCAAAATGACAGAAATTAAAAAATAATATGACTTTTTAGGGGGTATTTTATGAATGAAATGTATTCCAAATGTGCCCCTGCACGTGTTTGTGCACAAGTGGACAATTACCAGAGGTAGCAATTATGAGGCAATCTGCCAAATAGAGCACATTGCAGATCTGTGTGTGTGTGTGTGTGTGTCTTTGAGGTGCCCCAGAGGTATTAAATATTAGCCGACATGCCAAAGTGAACATATTGTAGATTAGGGAGGTGGAGGGGGCCTGAGCGATCACTTGGCAACAGTATGTCTCCATCACCACCAGGGGAACAGATGACAAAGATGTACAGCTCACAAGGCAAGGCATCACACACACACACACACGCACACACACTCCCCACCCCGATCCTTCTGGACTTTGACATACTTGGTCTGCTTTTGTGCACTGTTTTTGAAATAAAGCTGACTTTTAGGTCAAATATTTAAATGTTTTATGTTTACTAATAAAAATATTTACATATTTTATCTCAGGTGTTTATCTGAAGTTTGCAATTTCCTCCTTAGTTGCAGAAAAGACCCTGAAGCCACATCTCTCACATATCGATAAAACTACATGAATATTTAGTGGAAATATAAAGTTATTTACATTCTGATTACTTTTTAACACTGAAAAAGGCCCTTTAACCTCAGCAGCATTAGTAATACTTGAGCATAGATGCATGGATTTTATTTCAAGTTAGGTCACTGACAAAAGTTTTTACTTTTTTTTTTCCAATTATGCCATTTCTATGAAAGTATTATGCATTCACAACAGAGAAATTGCCCTTTTTATCCAAACTTGTGAGACGCTTAACTGCATGTTGTTTTTGCAGAATTCTAAGATTATTATCTAATTAATTCAGAAAAATCAAGGACATCTTTGTTTTCCTAAGTGACTGCATTAAGTTTCTCAGTACTTCTGTTCATTATCTAACTTCAAGCACTAGTGGGCATAGCAGGAGCACGTGCATGGTAGGCAGGGCAGGATACATGCAACTGAAATTACAACCATTTCTCGGATGAAGACAATATGCATCCACAAGCACTTAAATAAAACCTTAATGAATAAAACTATTTATAAATACTTTTTCTTAGGGTTTATAAAAAAATGGAAATGCTATTTCCACTGTTTAATTTTAGCTGTTGATTCATGGACTTTTAAAGTACATTCATCATCTACCTTCTTACCAACTGCATTGTACTGTAGATTACATTGACATGCTGTAACAATAAGCTGCTTATCATTCAGATGAAGAGATAAAAAGTTTCTCAAGTTGAAATCACAGTGTGACTTGTTTTAAAAAAAGTTGTGAAAATACACTTTCTGATAAGGTAAGAAAACATATTCATCCTGAAGATAAGGTGGTGTCATTACAAACAATGATACTATGTGGGTGAGAATTAGAAAGCAAATAAATGATGAAACAAGGATGTGAGACACCAGATAACCTTCTTCCAAAAGACAAGAGACACAAGTTATATTTATTGAGTTCACCAACAGCCACCACCTCAATGTCGACATATTTCACACTGTCCAACTATTCATATTGTGCTCCTTGTCTTAGTGCTTGTTTCTTTCTATATCTTTCAGAAAAAATCTAGTGTGAGATGTAAAAGTGCGAACTATTTTACCAGAGCTCAGGGATATTTTCATTTCTGCACTGAAAGACAATGTAGCCAAACCATAAGGGACACAAATATATGCAATGAGAATGTGCAGAATTTCTCCATACATTATAATTATTCAGGAAACAGGCGATGCATGAGGTTGACGCAGTAAAGTGAGTCACCATCAAGAACGTATAAATGCAGGCTGCTGTATTCCTATCCAGAATGTTCTCACAGCTGAACATGTGCAGTCTTTCTTCATGTTATCCTACTAATTGTGGCTTAAAAACAACTAAACAGAGTCAAGAAAAATGTCTGCCAAAACCACTAATCCTAATGGCTGTGACTATCACTCTGCTGCTCTCCGTTTTTATCGAGGGTTACCATCAAACCCGCCTGCAGACGATCAACCAGATGATCAAACTGTGCAGTAAAGCAACATTTCTTATGGCCTTAAATCACCCTGACTGAAAATGTTGTCAGTCATGGCTGAAGCTGACCAGTGAGGCTGATGAATATCTCTGAAGTGTCTGTGACTGAATTATAAGACCAACTCAGCCTGAGGCGATGCAGTGATTCAGGGGCGGTGCATGGACTGTAACCCTGGGCTCTGACTTTTTCTTCTGGTCAAACCGCAAGAGTTGAAGAGCTGAACTGTACCTGACTGACACAATACACTTTGTGTAAGATCACAAATATATTTTGAATTTGCTATTGGAAACCTAATTTAAGGGCTTTATCTTAAACCCTGTGCACAGGAAAGCGCAACTGTCATTGCTAGTTTCAGACTCATTGCCAGCGCCCACACGGTTTGCACCCTCCCTGCCAATGACCATGTTGGTCTGAAAATGAGGCGTGGTCAGATGCATTGTTGGTGCATTGCTATTTTGAAGCAGCTGAAAGTGATTGCACCATTGACCAACAAAAACTCTATCTAAAGTCAATGGGGCAAAGGGGTAATTTACTGCTAATAAAATAGTGCATTATTCACATAGTAAGATGCACCAAGAAAAGCAGGTTTGCTGGTGATGCCGGGATTGCCGAAAGAGCTGCGTGCTAATTAATGTGGGCAGTAATATTAACATTAGCTAAAATATGAAAATAGCAGAGAGCAGAGCTGTTGTCTGCTGTTGTGGAGCAAGCGTGTCCACATTAGGAGAGATGCTGTGCACGTTTATTCACAAAGAACTGCTTGATTATAACAGAAGATCATAGTTAAGTTCTATATCCACTATCAAGTTTATAACTGCAGTTTTGCTTCTTAAATGTCTTAAAGCAAATCATGAAAGAGAAAACTCACACATCAATATAATACATGATTTCAAAAGCAACACAGCCTACAGTGACTGGTGAAGGGGGAGTGACGTGTCCTTGTGGATCCAAGTCTCTATATTGTAAGACATAATTGATTTGGGTGAGTGACTGCTAGATGATTTTTGTGAACACCTGGATTTGGATGTCAGAGCATCCTTAGTTAAATAGATTATCGGTGCATTTGCTTATGTGCAGTAGAGAAGTTGTCCTTAAAACTTTTTTCACAGCAGACATGTTGACATGACATGAAAAGCAGAGGTGAAAATTGATGATGTTTACTATGGCTCAGTCCCATAAAGTGTCCCATTGAACCATTCCAATGAGCCAGCATGGATAATTCCAGGAAATCCCTTTAGTGGAATGCAGCCATCATTAATGTCATCATATACACCTGTTTCCCTACTATAACATGTCAAAATGACTGCTGTGAAAATGGGAGAGAAAAGTGGGTGGTGGAGACAAAACCACTCCCTTCACCAATTGGCCAAATCCAGAAATTAGTCAGCTGAAGTCACCTAGCTTTTAAAGGGAACAGGGGACGACACTCTGATTGGTTTAAGTCATGTTATCTAACATTCCTATGACTAATTAACAGTCTACATACAACCCCTTGTGCCTCACTTGCCGCTCAACTCATGTTCTGCTAAACTAGATAAAGTGGAGTTGGACAGGCCCTAAACATTCACCCCATGCACTTTAGACCACATGATAAAAGTTGTCCAAAAAGGGCTTGAGAGTCGAGAGCAGTTCTAGTGTTTTTGTGAAGCTCTAACAGTCTGGACCAAACCATCCATTACAATCCATGGGAAAAAAATCCCCACACATGATTTATAATTGACAAGAAGTTGCAGAAGTCCCCTATGGTTAACACAAAATGTGTCTGACATGCATCCCGGCTGCCAATTTCTTCCAGACACCGAACAGGACGTTTTGCACTGTTTGATCCCGCTGTGGGCAGATTAGTAATTTGTTAGCTTCAGGTAACATAATGAACCCGTCTGGTGTGCCAAATATTAGAGGTGTTGGACATGTTTTGTAAGATGACAGATCTGATGAGGTCAGGTACAGGCTCATATGGGCTGTTAGGCTTTCCAATTTAGCTCTACACAGAACAAGACAATCACACAGTTCAGACTCACTTTCTGTTGGAAGAACTCAGCAGCACCAGAGGACTTGATGGTGACGTTAAACAGGTGCACACGGGGCTGTAATGCATGCTGATTCACAGGACACAATGAAGCCCTGCTGCTCGAAAATGATCAACAAATTCTAGACAAGGAATTTTCAGCCTCAAGCTCGCTCAGATAACCCTGCCTGTACACAGTCATACACACACTTCCACACACATGCATGTCTTAATAGAGTATTATCTTGGCTGTAAGCTCTTAGATTTTCATGCTGAACATTTAGCTTGCCTATTAAT
>CAFUXE010000109.1:781438-793775 GCA_903364295.1 Serranus cabrilla | reverse complement strand
CACACACAACTCTGTGGTTCATTCATCTTTTACTAGAGACTGAATCAGGTTAAAGAAAGTAATTAACTCATAATTGCCCCGATCACACTGCCAATTACCACGATGTGTGTGTGTGTTTGCTTATGTGCACATTGTGCTTTCCTAAATGAGCATTTATGAAAGAACATGCAGTATGTTTGTGTACACACACGTAGACGACACTGTTCTATTTATGTCTGGGAATACGCCCATGATTAGGTGTGTGTGGGTGTGGGTGTGTGTGGATAAATTAATAGATTTTTTTTTTCTTAGTCAGGCCGTATTGGGAAATTAAACTAACAAAATTAAGTGTGATTACCCTAAAGGCTTTTTCCATTATTACTTAACAGTGTTCACAGGATAGACAGCCTGGCTGTGGTTTACATGGGGCAGTAAGGCTAAATGTAGCTTGAAGAACGAAAGAACGAAAGAAAGACAGAAAACAAGGAAGAAAGGAAAGATGGAGAAAGATAAGAAAAGAAAGTTAAACGGCCATTCATCCAGGCAATCTGTCAGCCAGTCAGTCAGTAAAGCAGTCACTCCCTGACAGTGTGAAACGGAGCACATTACGGCAGCAGAGGCAGAGTTTGTTGATCTCAGTGAATCAGACCTCAGCTGCCGTCTGGCTGCTTGCTGCCTGCTGTCAGTCACTTTCCCAAACACAACAGCTTATTTTTCTGTGCACTGCAGCGATGGCAGGCGTGGAGACAGGAAAAAGAGGCAGGCTAACACACACTGTCCAGAGTTCATCAATCAAACAGCGGTTGTTTTGCATTACCGGCCGGATTTCAAGGCTGTGTGAAGGCCGTATGTAGATATAGTCCTGGAATGAATTTCAAAAAGGTATTGATATAGTGGTGAATAATTTCACAGGAACATAGGCCACTGCCTGACTTTAAAAGTAACCTGCATGAAGTAGAAAAGTACCTGAAAGACAGAAGTCTAAGAAGTTGAGAATTCATTCCTACATGCTGATTTGACTTATTAACTTCCTTTGAATGCTACCCAATTCTTTAGTTTCATGGACTATTGTAACCTGCCACAATATTTTAACACCAAATCACTATTCCCAGAGAATGACGCCCTTAAAAAAACTGAAAATAAAACAGTCCCACTCAATTTCACCCAAGTGGTAACCTCTAGAGTTGAAAAGTAAAGCCACGGAAAAGGCAAAAACTGTAATTCCTCATCTGGCCACTTGAGGCTTGCTCTAGAAATGAGTAAATCCCCATAGACCCCCAATGTTAAAATAACCAACCTTACAGCAGAAATAAACATGCTTACAGCCTAATACAAAAAAACTGTTTTAGTCCCTTTATTAAACCTTAACCTTCATGGCAACTCTCAGGGGGTGAATTTACACATAACTCACCTGTTTAATTTATACTAAGGCTTAAAATAAGTGTCATTTAGGTCATGGCCTCTTTGAGTGACAGGTGGCTGCTGTCACGGCTGGCTTGCTGCTGCACTCAGCCCACCTAATTTCACCCAAGCTCCACATCTTCACCCCTTAATTGGATTAGCCAGGAGTTAGGAGAAGTCAGGCACTGCTATGCTGGTTACAACTGAAGCCAACTGGGTTTAACTACTTTGGGCTTCATTTAAGCTCTTCAGAAACCTATGGATGATATCACAGAGACTATGTTCTTATCTTATACAGTCTATAGTTCAACCTAATCTACTCACTGTCCCTGTTCTTTTATTTTGCCAACGAGTGATCTCTATCTTGTCCCATGATCTGGGTTAGGACATCTGATTAATGGGTCTTTGCATTAAAGCTGGTATTAATTTAGCATACTCATTATCACAATTTTGCCGGCTGTGATCTGATGTGTAAATATATGCACATTAGGTATGTAGACTGACTAGGCTGACTTGTAAACAAGCATGGCCAACCCATTCTCATCTGTGGAACAAGTGGTTTATGCTGAAAATTCAAATAATGTACTTGGCAACAACATTATTTGGTTAAAGCTAGGAAGAAGATGGTTGGGGTTAAAATCAGTACATTTGATTACTTTAGTTAAGGATGTTTGCTTTTTTACTCATAATACTACCACCTGAATACCCAAGCATTGCTCTGAGCATCAGACTTCGCAGCAAATGTGTTTAAATAGAAATAAGGTGAAAATCCTGTACATCACCTCTACATCATCACAACACTGGTATCGGACACTGATGGCCGTAACGAAGCATTGTTGGTCTGTTGTGGTGCAATCCCAGGTCAAAGGAAGCCAGGCTGGTATATGAGCTGTACTCCCCTCTCCTTTGCTGCCATTACAGCGGAGTACTGCAGTTCAGTAAATAGTGCCGTTATGGGGACTCTTTTTATTGGCGGACTAATACGCATTTGGTGCACTATTAGTCTTTACGTCAGCTGGACGTCATTGTGGGATTGCCTCAAAATAAACCTGATCCAGACAGTGCCCATGTTCATTATAATGAAGGGAAATGTCACTCAGTACAACAGGGTGACTCACTGATGTGTTTTTAATAGCTTTTAGACAACAATGGTGCTCTATGGCTCAGAGGAAGATACATCAGGCCTTGTTGGATTTGGTCTTTTCATGGGATTTGTTGACTTTATGAAAAGCATGATGAGAATTATCTGTTAAACTCTTAGTCAGCAAGTCAACAAACAGTTGTGTAATGACTCAGTGATTTAGCAATTCAGTCAATTAGTCGGTCTCTCATTCTCTCAGCTAGTCAGCCATTAACCGAGACATTCAGTCAGCCAGTCCACTTAGTGATTCCATTTTCATTATTCTACATGGATGTTTCCTCCTCAGCAGTGCTAATCATGTTAATGTGCTGAATATAGAACAGTTAGGGAGACTGCCAAATGCTAATAAGTGACCAAAGTCTGAAAACACACACCAGCACAGACAGAGCCGGGAGAAAAACAGGAGCAAGAGAGCTCTCTGTTTTTGCCCTTTTTGTCTGTCCTCATGTGCACGTGTCATTGACTAGAAACTGAAAGTACAAAGATAATAACCAAGACACTGAAGCAAAGAGAGATTTATGAATGTACAGCAGCATATAACACCAAAACAGCATCGTGAAATCATATATACATACTCTGGTGACAGATGGCAATGCATTTTGTACTCATAACTCTGCTTAAGAGCAGCAACAAACTAGAAAACAGCCTCTAAATGACATACACACGCACGGGAATGTGCCTGGCAGGGGGCATGTATTGGAAACAACTTGAGGCATTTTTTCTTCTTCTCTTATTTAGTTGTAGCCACCCGAGGCGACACACACAGAGAGGCAAATACACACGCTCTTATTTAGCTATGCCACCCAGGGCGAGACTTCTGCATAACATCTGTCCAACATTTATCTGCCCTGACGCAGCCTCTCAGCGAGAGATGGATGAGATGGAGGAGAGAGAGAGAGAGAGAGAGAGAGAGAGAGAGAGAGAGAGAGAATGAGAAAGTGGAGGATACAGAAAGGGAGGAAATTAGGATGAAAAAAAGAGAGAAAAGGTGAGAGAGCAGAGCATAGGTGAGGAGGGGAAGGATGAGAAAGGTAAGGGCGCACACAAGCAACACCAGATTCTAATGTTATCAGAGGATTTAATGGGCCTTATCAGTGGTATGGGAGAGAAGTGGCCAGCTAGACCTGCTGGAAGGCCAGCAGGTCATTATCAGTCCCATTAAATTGGGTTATATATATATATAAACGTGTGTTGTGTGGCTGCACCATTTTCCGACTGTAAGTTATGAACAACACCAAGGTGGAAGTGACGCATGGGATGCACGGAAATTTAAAAAGCAAGGAAAAACTTAAAACATGAAAAGTCATTTGGGCGGGCAGCAGGGGAAGTGGATGGGCCAAACAAACTCAGGAGTTTCGCCAAGGAGACTGCATGGTTTCCATGTCAAAACAACAGTCAATTATTTTATTTGAAGTAACATCAGTTAACATCCTTTTACTTGATCAAAATAACAATTTGTATGACAGAAGAAGGAGAGAAGGGTAGGAGGACAAAATACAACAAAAAGAAAGAAGAATGAGAGAGAGTTTATAGTAACTCTACCTTGAAGGATTGAGAAAGAGGCTGTGAAAACTACTAATGCGACACGCCAAAATAATTAGACTCTAGTTTTCATGTCTGTGGTACAGACACAGGCCCAGACACAACACTAAATCCCCCACTGACTAACTCCATTTGTTTGGACAGAAGGATTGTAGGACTGTTGCTAAACTGCCAAAGAAAGGAAGACAGCTGGACTCCAAACTATAAATGGGGATGAGTTTTCCTAACTGGATTAATAGTGTGTCTGTGTCTGTCTTAGTTTTATGGTCACGTTTTTTCTTCTTCAGCCAATTAGCCTCTGAAACTTCCCATTCTGGTTTAAACTAAAGCCAGTCCTGGAAAACAGCCTGAAAGGGCGTGTATGGTACCGGTCATCCCAGCTGTGTGGAGTCATGAAACTTCACCGTGTTCTGTCTGTCTTGCAGGATCATACAGAGTCTCAAACCACCAATATATCATCTTGGTAAACATATATCTGCAGATATATATGTAGGCAGTGGGAAAAATGTAGGTTTCCATTTGTCGCACCTGTTTTGAAGGTTTCAGCCCATTAAATGGGCCTAATACATACATATAGTTTAGATAGTGCCTGCTTCATCTAATGAGTAGAGAAGGTTGTTATCACTGGTTGCAGTTTTGTCACTTTGAGGCTCCAAAAGTTTGTGGTTAAGTTCAGAAAAAAAAATATTGTTAAGTTTAGTAAACGATGAATGTACACACGGGCCACACGGTGGTGTGTGGAGTTTGCATGTTCTCCCCGTGTCAGTGTGGGTTTTCTCCGGGTACTCCGGCTTCCCTCCCACAGTCCAAAAACATGCAGCTTAGGTTTAATTGGTGACTCTCAATTGCTCGTGTGAGTGAATGTGTGAATGGTTGTCTGTCTCTATGTGTCAGCCCTGTGATAGACTGCCGTCCTGTCCAGGGTGTACCCTGCCTCTCATCCAAAGCAGCTGGGATCGGCTCCAGCTCCCCACGACCCGGGTTCGGATAAGCGGTTACAGAAAATGAATGAATAAATGTACAGACATACCTTTACATGACATTTATATGACTTAGGGTGGAAGTCTTGTTTGCAAACCCCGATGTCCTCTCTTGGTCCACTCTTTGTGTGGACCATGTCACTAAATTTAATAGTCTTACAACAGCCTTCTGAACCTATTAGAAGGTGGAGCACTCATATGCAGATTTCTCTTTATAGAGATTAGCCAAAACCTCGTCTTGACCTAAAACACCTACAGAAATTGATGAAGTAGCTAATTGGACTGTTTACAATGACTAGTGCACAGAAGAGGAAGGCATGGCCCACATATCTATTATACAGATATTGCTGGCTACACCTGAACTCCAGAAATATTAGCTGCAACCCCCAGAGGCTAAGTCATCATCAGACCAACAGCCGATGGGTTCAAAGATGATTGTCCAGCCCTTCAAATAGACTTATAAAGGCAGGTCACAGGTCACAGTGGCAGTCAATCTACTCACCCAGTAAAATGACTTAGAGAAAACCCCCTTCACTAAATATTTAAAGCTGCATTGATGGATTTCTTGGCCACTTTGCGGCAGTAGAGCAACACCACATTGATGCATTAACCTTATAAATGTGTCATTGTGGTCCTCTGCTCTTATGCATGACTTTGTCTGAGCAGTTAAATCCTCTCAGTGTATGTGTAGTTCTGTGTTTATCTCCAAAAAAACAAGAGAAAATTAGATGCTGCCCTCAAACATTCATAGGAAAAGAAATTAGCTGGAGATGCTTAATAAAACTGATGTGACTTCCTCTGTCTGACTGTAACCTTTCAAGACTGTTTTCTCATTCAGAATGAATAGTAAAACCAAGCCAGAGGCTCCGCGAGCTCTTTACACTGACACTTATTAATGCAGTATATTACTACTCTGGATTTAGCACACCCTTAAACACACATGACACTTTGTATATTCACACACAATCTGAAAGGCCACTTTCTGAAATGTCAGATGTCACACTGTGGCATTGGTGTGTTTGATTACAATTACATTGAACTATTCTCTCATGTCTTTCACTCAATGTTTTTAATGTGCTTGTTTTGTAAATGTGTCCGATGAGTGTAATTAAGCAATAAATCTCCCCGTTTTGTCATTTCGATGTGTGACCATCTGGTATTTAACAGCCTGCGCTGCCTGTCGACACACTCAGTATCACTGACGTACGCTCTATGAAAGTGTGTGTTTGAGGGCAGAAATATGTTCTGTTCTGCCACTGTGTCTATATTGAACTATAAGGAGCATTAAATTTTATCATCATTTTGTGTAGGAGCGCTACATCAAGCAGAATAGCGGATGCAGTGGCTCTTTAAAGTCTTATTTTAATATACTGTGGTATTACACTGACCAAAGCGAGCACGTACATATTCATTTTATGTTAATAAATACAATGTTATAGTGAAAACAACTTGATAACTTGCCCGTGGACGCATTTTAAACTTTTGTTTTTTTAATTAAAGACAGTCTAACTTATCACAGTAGCATGTTTTAAAATCCCCAAAGATTTGGCTGAGTTCATAAACTGAACCAAAGTAATGAAATACCTCCAGCTTCGATGAGCCTAGCAGCAGAAAACCATTCACTCCGCTCAGTATGACCCCGCACATCCATCCGTCATTTCTAAAATTATAATATATCCAGTTCAGTTCTGTTTCTCTGGACAAATGATTTAATTTTATGATGGATCCAAATTGAGTTTTCCATTTGACGTCACTGATTCAACATTTTTAAATGAGCGAATTATAGGTGTTGTCATTTATTTTTCTTTCAGGTGATTGTGGTCGGGTCCTCAGAATTAAATTCATCATTGCTCCATGTCCCTCTGGTTTGATGGCACTATTGAGACGGTGACATTGCCATTTCAAATACAATCTGACACTGCTATGGATTCAGAACATTAATATACTGACAAACAAACACTTGCTATTCAAAGAAATAAGGGAGTAATGGTGATTGATTGTTTTGGTAGCTGGGCTTGCCACACGTTCATGTGCGCTCCCTCATTTTAAAACTGTTTGCCTCACGGTGGCAGGACTATATTGTCGCATAAGTGTTATCATAAAGCCTGCTTGTCAAGGTAACAATAATGAACATCTGGTTACGGCTATGCAATGATCGCTACTGTGGTTATATGGACTCAAGTTGTAGTTCAGAATCCACTAGGGGAGATTTTTCAAAACTGTAATGTTCATTGCAAAACAATTTTAGGTCACCAGTCCTCCAGATCCAATACAATATGTGATGTTTCCTTGTACTCCAGACCCAAAGAACAAGGAAACGCCACATTCACCAAGAGAAACAACACCAATTAAAATATATGACACAAGAAATCAGATGTTGAAGATGTGGAGCTTTCTACTTCATTTTTCCTGACTGCCATACAGTCAAAATCCAAGCCATCCATCATGCCAGCAGACATACCTCTTCTTAGGTTGGAGTGAAAAGTAGAGTCAGACTGACAGTCGTGGAATCGTAGTTTTGTGAATGAAATGTGAGCTAGTATGTTGCTGATGCTGGCAGTTGTATGAATTGAGACTAATACAGATGAGTGGAAAACACGGCAGAAATGTGGTGTAGACGGGATAAAATAAAGGGACGATGGAACAATGTTCTGTCAGAGCTGTAGGGTGTCAGTGGTCATGGGGTAACTGGGTTAAGTTGCCCTTTAAGTATATTCAAATGATTTCCTTGGTCCTACTGAGCTCCAGTCTGTCTGGAGGCATACTGGGACATGCCAGAATTCTAAATATGGACTCTTAACATTTTCACCCCAGCTGAAATAATGAGATTACACAAATTGTCCAATGGGGGGATGGATTCAGTCCCATGTTGGCTCTGATTCATTTTGGCTTCCCTTCACTTGTGTTCTGTAGTTTTTATAGAAACTGTCCATTTGAATTTTGAAATCTATCTGATTGGGAAAGTTTGTCTTGGGTCTTCAGCGCATATCAGTTGCTTTAATTGGTTGCATGAAAGCAAAACATGGATATATTCATATTTCAGTATGTTAACATTCAGGCTATCTATATGCTATCTATGTACAGGCAAGTCCTGAGTCAAGACAAGCAAGTCCTGAGTCAAATCCCAAGTGAAGATTAAGTACCAAATCAAGTCCCTAGAACCAAAGCTTTAGTGTTGAATCATAACACGCTCTTCACCAAATGTAATGTAATTTTAAAAACGGAGTAATAATATATTACGAAGTGGATCTTCAGAACGAAGTGGATCTTCAGAATAAAGTGTTGATTTGCTGGAAATGTATAGAGTTAAAGTTAGCTGATTCAGGAAATTAAAGGATATAAACGTATTCGTGGCACTCCTTTTAAATACACAATTTAATCATATTAGTATTATCAAGTCAAATAGCTGAAGTCAAAGTTAAGTCAAGAGTTAGTGGTGTTAAAGACCAAGTTTTTGTCAAGTTGAGTCAAAAGTCATCAAATTTGTGCCTCAAGTCGTGTGACTGGAGTTCAAACCTCTGCCAGAGATTGGTATCAGTATCAGTTCATGACCCATTGAATTCAACAAAAGGCTTTAACAGGTGGAAATAATGTTTCGCCTACAAAAAATAATAAATAAATGAGTAAACAGTTACCAACTGTACATTGATGCAGTCACAGCCTGCAGTCAGTTGAACAGGCTGCTCTTTGACTCTGGCTGCACTACAAGTGAATATTTGAGCGGCTGTGTCAGAAAAAAAAAAGCTGCCTCAATCTCTGCTGTGTTTGTTGAGTTACAACATATTGATGTTGATTGTGCTGACACTTTATTGAATAGATGTCAGAATATTTCACTGTCTGTGTCTGGGATAATGATGGAAAACAAGATGTGGATGAGTGCAGGTGGCAGAACAACCTCTCTCTCTCTCTCTCTCTCCTTCTGTCTGTTCCTCTTTATCTGTCTCTTTTGTTCGACTTCGCTCTTATTGCTCTTTCTGTGCCTCTTGAATATGAGGAGCATAGATCAATACATGCTGCGATGTGACAAAGACAAATAACAAACACTGATTGCACACACACAAAATCATTCAATTTTATATCATGAAGGCCGTATACACACAAACACAAGCTGCTTTCAATAAAAGCCAACTGTTATTATGGAAATAAGCTACATTGCATATTTTGTTTTACATGTGCCAACAACACCACAACAAAGAGGGCTAAAAGTTACATGCTTTTATAAAGCAGTTATCTTAACCCATTCACATATCTGCCAACTTTGAGACTACAAAAATAGAGGGTGATAAATAATAAATAAAACTACACTGCAACATCATTTCATGTTAAATATTTCATTAAATACTGTTACAATGGGAGTATAAGAATATGTTAAATATAAAACACTGCTTTCTTTGACATTGCATAATATTACTGCAAGGGATTTTATTGAGTGCCTGGTGGCAAATGCTCTAAATTTAGATGTGCTTTTATTGTGAAAAATGGCAAAAATGGAAGAAATTAAGTGTGTGTGCTTAAGTCAGTAATGGACTACAGAGTGTTTTTATTTCATCTTTTTTTTTTTTTTATAAAGCACAACCTTTGGCTTCATTAATATAAATGACTTTTTATTCATTTATTCCACATTTCATGGTGCGGCCATATTGTTTTCTCTTTTAGTGCCAGTAACAGGTTTTGATAACAAAACATAAAACAAAAGAAATGGAAATTGGTCATAAATCACAAGTACGAAATGTCCTGGCCAGAGGTAACTTTGTTCTTGTACTTGCCACCTCAAGAGGTCGAACAAATGTCCCTGTTCTCGTGGAGTATGTAAGAACTTTTAGGGTCCTGTACAGAGCAGACATTTACATTTGTCACAGTAGGAACATCAAAGTTACTAATAAAGCTAACCATGGCTCTGTCTATTCAAGTGTTTCAGTGAGAGTGGCAGTGAGCCAGCATGCATGGTACCTGAACCGTGAAATCAAAACAGCTACAGGGAATTCAGCCATCATTAATGCCATGATTTACACCTCTGCTTTTCCTACTGTGACTAGTCAAAATATCTCCTTTACAAAAATGCATATTAAGCCCCATGTTGGTTTACGTTATGTACATAAATAGATATATCCATTCAATTAATATGCTCACATACTTCCATGCATCCTTTATTCAAGCATGGACATTAAGTAGCATGTCCACTAGAGCTCAGCTCAGAGTCAAAGTTTAAGACAACGACAAACATGGCCACAGCAAGGATATGTAAACAGAGTCAAGTTTGCCTGAACAATTAGCTACACTGCCCCCATGATGTCTGGTGTTATTGCTCTGTTTCATCTGTGTCCTTAAACTATCTGGAAATGTGAACAATTAAGGTTGAAACAAATGCAGAGCATGTACGTATCTGTATTCAATGCTGAGCAAAAGTGGGTGGTTGGTCTCTTTGCTTCACTCACAGAAATAATGTGCTGAATTTGTAGCTTTAGGGGTACAACAGCTTGTCACTGGGGTGGTACCCTCTAAGGTACAGCTATTGTAACTTAACATTTGCCCAGGAACATTTATCTACCTTTTGGCCCTCAAAAATATATTCCTTGAGGTCCAATAACTAGCCCTATAAGAAATGGTGGAACAGTCTGGGTCCATTGCTGTTCCCCAGGGTACAATCCACATTAATGTACCCCCAAGGACTAATTATTGGACCTCAATTAAATAAGTGTACTGTTATATGCTATATGATCCCAAGCCAATGTCAAGGATACAGCAGCTGTACTGTAGAGCACTGGTGGACTCAGGATGTTTGAGGGGCACGAGCGAAAATAATAAAAGCGGACCTTCTGTACGCAGTGCAGCACCGGCACACAAAATGTTGCCTGAAAGGGCACCCTGCAGGGCACTTCATCATGTTTAATCTACCCAAGGGGCAACCAAGAGGAAACTTTCGCCGCATCTTTTTCAAAACGCAAACCCAAGCCATTGTTCCCGTACCTTCAAATCTCCTATTGGATTGAAGGAATATTACCATCGTCACATTTATGTCGGCAACAAAGAAACGAGGCAACTCATTTTTCATGATTATCAGAAATCCTTTTAGTGTGTAAAACTGTCAAATGCAATGAAAACATTTCATAAAATGACATTTGAATAAATAATGGCATATCTGTACATTTCTGGTATAGACCAGTGTGAAGATACATAACATGTTGCGCCTCCATGATGCACGTAAACAGTGATGGTGAGAGTCATGTCAGTCACACACAGTGAGCCTTTTCCACAGCAGATATGTTGGCCTGTCACTGTAGGAGACACACAGCTGTTACTAATAACAATAATGATGGCTCTGTTCTCTTCATGTGTCCCAGTAAACCATGAGGACAGTGTGAAAGTGAATCAGCATGCACAACACCAGGTCCATGACAAAGCAGCTAAATGGAACGCAGCCATCATTCATTTGATTATTTACACCTGTGTTTGTACATTCCCAAAGTCTCACACAACGAGGCAGTCAGTGGCAGCGTGGAGGCTTTAACCTGCGTATTTACAGTGTATACATAAACTTACTGACACGGTGAGCTGGATTAAGTACGGGGACTGTATTGTGCAATGTGTTGTAGCATATTTATTATGACATAATAAACTGAGTGTGATATTAACCAGCTTTTAATCCAACTGTCTTATTAAGGGGTCAACGAGTTCATATTCTGATGCACTGCTGCTGAAAATGCCCACAAACGAATTCCAACAATCTGCAGTTAAGCCTTTGTTTAAATATTTAAGGGGCTCCATTTAATTCTGTTCCATTCTTCATTTATCTCTAACCTCTAAAAACCAGCCTCAACCTCATTTCAACAATGTGCTCTGAGTCATGGAGGAGGCACTGGAGAGGAGGAGGAGGGTCATGGTATGTCTATGAAAAACAGAGGTTATATATTTTCATAAAACGTAAATGTTTTATTCACAAATGTAGTTTCTTTTAAAAATTGCTCTTAACTTTGTGTCTTTTAAAAATGATTTAAACATGTTAGTTCAGTCTTTAAGAAAAGAGGTGCCTGGAGACTTAGTTATATTTTATTTAAAGCCTCCTTCCTTCCTTCCTTATGTATTTATTACTATTTTCTTCAATTTTATTTTTTTTATATTTTTTCTTTAATTCACTTCATTGAGGTTATGATTTTATTCATTATTTGTACAAGTTGGGTTGTTACTATTGTCTTTAGATGCTGCTTGGAATATTCTGTCTTAAGTTCTGTGACAATCCCCAGTTTGTATTTTGCAAAGAACTGAATAAAAAGAGAAAAAAAAAAAAACCCTAAAC
>CAFUXE010000109.1:752253-780391 GCA_903364295.1 Serranus cabrilla | reverse complement strand
CCTTCCTTCCTTCTGTATTTATTACTATTTTCTTCAATTTTATTTTTTTTATATTTTTTCTTTAATTCACTTCATTGAGGTTATGATTTTATTCATTATTTGTAGTTGGGTTGTTACTATTGTTTTTAGATGCTGCTTGGAATATTCTGTCTTAAGTTCTGTGACAATCCCCAGTTTGTATTTTGCAAAGAACTGAATAAAAAGAGAAAAAAAAAAAAACCCTAAACGTGGTCTGAGTCATGCATTGATCAACAGAATCATACTGGGTGTGCAAGTAGCACGATTATACCAAATCAAGGCAAAGTGGTGGCTATAAATCTTTGGGGGATTCGTTTTTAACATTGATTACTCAGTCAGCTTACTGCCTACTGACTGAGGAGTGATTTGGACAACATATTGAGAATCTAAATGGTTACTATGTTACCTGACACAATTTTAAAAACTAAAAAAAGTGACACATAACCTAATTAAGCCTGGCTCAAAATCTCAGCAATTGTAAATGTGAAACTGTAATGCATTAATTACCAACCCGGTCTCTTCAATCTGTACGAATAAAACAACTTTACACATTCAAATTATGTGCAATGCATACACCAAATCCAATTTTGCGACCCTACAAAACCCCTTCACTAGGTTTAGGGCAAAAAAAGTTCCTGGTAAGCCCCTGGTAAGGCGTAACTAAAGATAGTTTCAAGTGTTAATAAAGTTAAGTGATGATTACAGCAGCTCAAGCATGTTATGTGCAATGTACGATTACATATCTGCAGTGAAAACACTTGTTGGCCCGACAGGGTCTATATCTGCAGTGAGAGGCTGACTGATTGAATTCACCTCAGTCTGGTTTAATATACACAACTAACAATAGACACATTTAGCCTATGCCGTCACAAATGAGTCAGCATGTTTAAATGCACTGTGGCTGCCTTATTTGGCTAATAATGCTGCATTTTTCCTCTTAACCATTTGTCCAATCACAATCTGCTCCCATATTGGGCATCTGATGATATGGGATGCTCTTCCAGCTTTGGCCACAGGAGAAATGTTGTACACTGAATTGGACAAACTGCCTTACACAGTGTCAAAGCAGCAGAGCAGCCGCTGCAGTAGACCTTTTTCACAGCAGACATATTGACTCATGACAGTCGGAAAGCACAGGTGTGATCGATAATCTTAAAAAGCCAACTGCATCCCATTTAGGTTGGTGTTGTGCATGCTGGCTCACTCACATGGCTTATAGTGGCACTTGATGGAATTGAACCATTGTTAACAAAATATATTAGGTGTAGTGGTTAGCACTTTTGCCTCACAGCAAGAGGGTTGGTAGTTTGGCTTGTGGAGTTTTCATATTCTCCTTATGTCAGTGTGGGTTTTCTCCTGGTTCTCCGGCTTCCTCCCACAGTCTAAAGACATGCAGCTTAGGTTTAATTGGTGACTCTAAATTGCTCGTAGGAGTGTGGTGGTTTTCTGTCTCTATGTTTGTGCCCTCTGATAGTCTGAGGACCTGTCCATGGTGTAACCCCCCCTCTCACAGCACTACAGACAAAACAATGAAGAGCACCGTAAACACCCCCAAATGACATAAAAAGTCCCAATAATAATAGAAGATCTCACAGAGTCTTGTCAAAAAAACACAGCACTGTCCTGCCATTCACATGTGTGGGGGAGTCAGCTGACTCATGTTACACGCCCCAAGATGCAGAAGCCAGGAGAATATTTGGGTAGTAAGCATAGACCACAGCAATCCGAAGCTGAAAAATGTTGCATTTTAGGATAAATACTATCTATATTAGCACATTTTCAGGCATGTAAATACACCACAGACTGATTAATAAAGGCCAAATATATCATAAAAAAAACAACCTAAAACTACTTTCCTATTTTTCTAAAAGACGAAAACATTTGAAAGTAATTTTAAGCTGTGTAACATCACTGCAATGAAAATCATTTCTCCAACATGGTCCTTCTATAGTATTCTGTCTACAGTCTGGAGGTAAGAGAGACGAAAACAATTAGCAGGTCTTAAGAGGTGGGCAAAGAGAGACAGAATAAGAATAAGAAATGAGACAAAGGTAGTGAGAGGTACTTGTAATTGTCTGTAATTAATTGGCGACTCATTAATCACATTCTCATCTAAGCTAATGTCTCACTCCATGCACCTAGACAATGGGCAGGTGGAGGGTGTTGTACTGTGTGTGTGTGTGTGTGCGTGTGTGTGTCACGAGCAAACAGGCTGCTGTATTGCAGCGCTTAATGAAATGGGTGGTTATCAAGGCAAACAGGCTTCATTAAGTCTGGTGTAATGACCTGTGTCACATTTCTTGTCGTCCTCACTGCGTCTCTCCTGGCTCTCTCTTCGTTCTCCATCTTTTTTTTTCTGACCCCTTTTCTTTGTCTTACCACAGAGCACACCGAAATTATTAAAAAAAAAAAATATTCTCCTAATTTTAAGGTCATTCTTCTGAAAAAACAACATCAACAAAAAAACAAAGAAATATATACTGCATGAAATATAGTTTGACCATCTTTTTTCTGAGTACATTTTGAAATTTGGGGACGTCATGTCAGTTATGCTTCTTTTGCACTGTGTTGATCCATCCTCTGATTACTTGTCATTATTTTTATGCTGGTTAAAAGTATAAGAGGAGACACTTTCTATAGTATGGGGTATTTTTTAATTTATGTAATCCTGTTAATCCTACATTCTCTTACTCCCCGACCCCCAATCACAAGGTAGCCACACGCAAAATCATATCCTGCTTTATTTTATTCTAAATGTTGCCATAATTAAAAAATGAACATCATGCTGTATTGAAGAAGACTTAAAACTAGCAACTGGGACCATAAAGTCTTTAGGAAAATCTCTACTGAGGCCATCAATCAAGTGAGAAGTTGGCTAATTTTTTCATAGACTTCTATGCAATCAGATATTTTGCAACCAGTGAAGTCTGCCCCTGCTGGCCATAGAAGCAATGCAGGTTTAAGGCCCTCAGGTCTGATCAGTGAAGCCAGTGCTCGAGGGCTACATCCACTTCTTTTATACAGTCTATGGAGGAGACCAAAACAGAGCCGTAAGAAGAATCTATGAGGACGAAATACAACTCCAGCGAATGCTAAAGTTGCCTGTACAAGTTTGCCATAACAAGTTTAAAGTTGTTTTTGTTGGCTAGTTGGGTACACAATACACACAAAAAAAATTATGATAATTATCCTTTTTTGCACACTTGAATGTTATGTGTGAAGTCATAAATAGAGCATATTTTGAAAGTGTGTAATTTGCACATTACTGCTGCTCCATCTCTGGTATGAACTGACTGCAGCTCTGATCCATTCGTTCCTTTCCTTAAGTAAAACTCTAATTTTCCAAGAAATAATCTTACTGCACAAACTCCCTGTATTCAAGTAAGATTCTAGTGAATTCCTCATATTTTATAGCCCCCTCAAGCAACATGGGAAAGAAGTAAAAAGGAACCTTTTGCGGTTACAAACACAGCGAAAGAAAACATTGCCAGAGGCTCGGGTGAAATAAAGCTCAGGTGAAATATTTTAGTGAATCACACAAGCAGGGGGGAGGCAGATGGATTGGTAGGGAATGGAATGACATTAAAATTCAAAGCAGTGGCAGAGAGGAGTGAAGTCACTGTAGGTCAGACTGTCTGGCCAAATCAGACCTGATGCACACAATCACACACACAGACATATATTAAGACTACCGGAGAGATGCACCCCACACACACACACACACACACACTGAAGAAAGTGCCACATGATGAATTTGTCCGGCTGAAGTGGAAATAACCTTCTCAGAAAGATGCCCCTGTCCTCTCTCCCTTGTTACAAAGATACAAATGACTCTCAGTCAGATTATGTTCCACACTAAAGATATTCAGGTCGCTAAAAGGTTACGCTGACATGCTTTATAATACATTTGTTTCAGCTGTGTCGCTCTATTACTTCTCTTCTCCCCCATCTCCATTTATCTCTTTCCCGGTTGTT
Organism: Serranus cabrilla; assembly: GCA_903364295.1. Taxonomy (NCBI): domain Eukaryota; kingdom Metazoa; phylum Chordata; class Actinopteri; order Perciformes; family Serranidae; genus Serranus; species Serranus cabrilla. Next base: position 776,398 of record CAFUXE010000109.1, on the reverse strand, counting down.
CTCCATTATTTTTCTACACCTGCTTCAACTTTTTCCCCGACATAACTTTTCCCATCACACCTCTTCTTCTCCTCTTCCTCCTCTGTGCTGCTTTCATATGAACACCGACACTGATCCTGAGTCACCAACTGCTGTTTCGGTGCTCTTGAGCAAAGCACTTAACCTTAAATTGCTCAGGTGTAGCTGTTCAATGACCAACAGTGGAGAGCTGCGGGGAAGCAAATTGGTGTTTGGAATGAACCAGCACACTCTGCAGCGCTTCTGAGGAGGAATTAATGCAAAAAAAAAACACTTGAATGATCAGATAATTGAATTATTATCTGCTCAGTGACTTCTAATTATTGTGATAAAAATAAATGAGTTTGTATGAGTAGATGTTGTTAGGAGGAGGGTGAAAGTGAGACGTGTGTGTTTTTGTGTGTATTAGTTAGCAGAAAAAGCACTGAATCACAAGACACAACATATGCGCACACACATCAACATGCTATCCACACAGACTGCACTAGAGGGATGAAGGGTTGTTTGGGGTAATGCTGGGTGTGTAATTGAATTTGATTTTACAATTCTGGTTTTGGCTTCCAATGATTATGAAAACAAGATCATGAAAAGATAAAACTCTGACTCTGCTGCATTCATTTTGATGCTCTGGTTTGTGTTATAAAATATAAATATATATGAATGCAGTACACCCTGCCCGTCCTTTACAGTGGGGAGGTTTTGCCTGTTTTTGCCGAGTTACTGCCTGCAATATGTCAAATCTTTAGGTGTACCTAATAAAGTGGCAGATTGTCTTGGTTGTAACAGTGGTTATTTGAGTTCCTGTTGAATCAGTCTCCTCTGACATCAACAAGGCATCAAGGCTCACTGGATATTTTCTCTGTTTCAGACCATTCTCTGTAAACCCTAGAGATGGTTCTTAGATCAGCAGTTTGTGAAATACTCAGAGCAACAACATGCCACGTTAAAAGTCACTTAAATCACCTTTATTCTCCATTCTCATGCATATAATGCATGATGTTTCTAAAGTCAGACTTTGTGGTCTAGATATTGACCCAAAAAAAATCAGGATTTAGATTTTTGCGATAATTGAGCGGCCCTAGTTCCGTCTGCACTGACATAACACATCCATAGTCACAAATATGATTATAAATACACCCAAGTGAGGCAAGATTCCATCCAGATTTTTCACAAATTTTACAAAAAAAAACACGTCCTTCATCATTTATCTGCCTATTACTGTGCCACGTTTTGCTTTTATTGATACATCAACTTAAGTGTAAAACTTTTCTAAAGTATTTCCAATGTCAAGTTTCGGGTTATTTTATTCAGAAAATGCAGTAAACAAGAGGAAACGCACTTTTTAACTTTTACTTTGGTAAATTTCTTTCAGTTTGAAAGAGTTTTGAAAAGTTTGTATTTCAGAATAAAACCAATCTGACTCTAAAACGTTGAATTCATTAGGTTTGTTCCAAGTTCAAACACCAACCTTAAAGACAGTGGCATGAATAAAACATACTGACTTATAAAATTACTGCATGGATGATAAATATGAATATGGTTTAAAAAACAAACCACCTGGATTTGCCAACACTGGTAGCACCAAAACAACAATGGTGACTCCGAGATAAGACAGTGACAGATTGTTTCTGAAGTCAACACAAAGAGAAAGAGAGAAAAGATAGTTTTAACCCCTGAAGGAAAGACAAACAGCTTGTTATAGCAATGAGGAAAGAGGAGAACGTTAACAAAAAGCAGTTAGTTCGAATAGCCCGCTACATCTCACACAGATGCTTAAAGGTGCACTATGTGTTGGGTTCAGATGCTGGGAGCTGTGACAGAGCGTCTGCGTTTGTCACCCTGAGCAGTGGGGAAAGCAGAAGAGAATGACATGGATGGACAGAGACTGGCGAGAAGAAATGTTTGATCGGGAAAAGAGGAGGTAAGAGATGAGAGGAAGAGAATCCACAGCCGAAAAGTGGAGGATTCATTTAAATCGCACCAAGAACTATGAAAACCTGCTCCAGCTTAGTTGACTGAAAATCACCAGCCACTTTATTAGGTACACCGTTCTTTTTTCTTTTTTTTTTTTACAATGTTGTATTCCTTTTTAGTACTCTAAAAATGTATGTTACTCAACTTTTAATATAATTTCCCCTCGGTTTATTTTATTTTATGCGCCTTGGACTTTGTTTTGATCACTTTTATATCTACAGGTTTATTGATGTTCTTTATAAAGCACACTAAATTCCCCCTGTGTATAAATGGTGCTATTTAATAAAACATACTATTGCTATTTAAATCTTGGTTTATGATTATACTTATTACAGACAGACTATTTGCCACAGTAATAATAATAAACTTATCCCTGCATGCCATCACTTATGAGTAAGTGAGTTACTTTTTGTAGAGGTGGAGGACGGCCCCATTCACAGCTGACTGTTTGACTCATAGCATGGAGAGAACAGGTGTTACTATGACATTAGTGCTGGTTCTATTTTATTTCGGTGTCCCAGTAAATGTGGAACTGGAACACCTGAATGGAACGCAGCAACAGTAAATGTTATTAATTACACTTGTCAGATATGTGCAGTAAAGACCTATATGCTTTTATTTTGCCCTCCTGTTAGTAAATGATTTATCATCAGTACAGGGTTGATGTAGAGTCAGCAGACAGGGAGAGTATTGGCCAATCATCTCACTTTGAAGCCGTTTTCATCAATGAGATTTCCCATTCATTGATGAACTGGAATATAAACCCATCAAAACTGTTCTTTTGAAGCTGCCCCATAAATCTCTGTGACATAAATTCATGGTGTGTTATGGTTATGACTCATGAGGCTTTAAAGCTCATGCTCATTATCCCAAAGTTTGAGCATACTTTAAAGGAAAACTTTTATATTTTGGTAGATATGGTAGCTTGTTTTCTTTCTCAGAGTGAGATAGGAAGATCTAAAGGAGCTGGGGAGAGGACATGGTAGCTCAGGATTCTAGCTGGCTCTACAAAACATTTAACAATACACCAACTAATGGCTCCAAACCTGTCTTTGGTCAGGCATCCATTTATTTATTAACTGCAGACAAATAATCTTTGTTCAAAACCCCGGAATGATTTATATTACAGAGCAAAAGCAAATCTATTGAAATGGCATGTATTAGTTTTTTTTAACACAAAATCATCAAACTGGCTATTTCCAAGGTTCCAAAACCAACTCAATGATTTTTATTGAAAATTTACTTCAGTTAAAACTAATTGGGCTACAACGTTTTAGAGAAATATCAATTTACCATTTTGCTTTGCTTGAATTATTTCTAACAAAAACACGTCTGTATATATTATGGATGGTCGGTCAGCTGATGAAGTTGGAGCTTATGTAATTAACAGCACCGAGAAAATGACCTGAATGTGTGACAGGAAGTGTTTTCTCTTTCCATTTTGCAGATAAGCTCACGATATTGTACTTTACATAGTACTACCTACATTGTGAGTGGAGCATAAAGAACATGTGAGTAAAAAGACACAGCCTTTGTATCTAAACTGTATCATCTAGTCTTTTCATTCATCTCAATACACAAAAAGAAAACATACAAATTTCAATTTGTAGATTCAGAATACGAGACCTCAGAAAGTAAACATCCACTACACGACTGGGAAGTATTTAACACAACTTAATGTCCAAAATCCTGAACTATCCCATCGCTACTTTACACAGAATTGTACACATTGTGGCTATATTGAATATATTAAATCTGTCCACAAGGTACTTTTGTGTAGCACCTTAGCTGAAGTAAAGTGGTGTTCAGGCATGAAGGTACCAAGCCCAACAACTTCACCAAAAAATCAGTGGGTGCCAGGCTGTTTGTCAAGAAACAGTTCCAGAACATAACTCCATCAAAATCCCCCAATTGTTAATTTACATTTATTGTTCGTGCAGATAAAGTGACATAAAAACATGTGAACTTCAGATGCGTTAACAGGCTTTTGTTTCAACGCTGGGAAGAGCCAGGCTCACAGTTTCACCTGTTTCTTTATGCTACAGACAAGACAAACCATGTCCTCACTCGGCTCTGTATCTAACACGCAGACACGAGTCGTCTATCTTGTCATCTCGCTCTGTAAGAAAGCAGAATATTGCTGAAAGTACTACACTGGCAGTTCATAGTGTTATGGTAAATATTTGAGTTATGTGTTTGAGTGAGAGTGTGCAGTGCAGGCTGTAGAATGAATGGTTCTTCTTGTGAATGAAATTATGTGCAGGTAGCGGCCATTAATATGAATTTACCTCTTGTTATTACAGAACATCTAGCGTGCTGATATGCAGCACTGTGGAATAGTGTTTTTCATCTCTAACTCAGACATTTACCCGCCCTCAAACCTGTCTCTGCATTATGAAACATTAATACCTCCAAGAATTGCTTCCAACCCATTTGAATACTTCTTAAAACTTACTTTGCGATAATTCATCTAACTTTAAGATAGATCGTATGAGTGAGGTGTCTGCATGGTAAACTAATTTTATTCTCTGCATATTGGTTTTCTCTGTGAGACGCAGGAAGCAGATTATGAAATGTCCTGTTCTCAGCAGGCCACAGACAATAATGCTATGTATAAAGTTTGTCAAAGTCTAGCCAAAGTAAACAAAGTTTGTTATTAATGTCCCAGTGTGGCTAACCTGGCGTAAACCAATTTGCATAATCGCTCCACTTTTTTTTCCTCCTCCACTTGTTTTTTCATCAGTTTTTTTCTTCTTGTTTTGTTCTTTTTGTTGTTTTTCTTTGCTTGCCTCTCTGTCAGAGGTATCGATGTGTGAGAGACAGAAGGGTCTGCATCTTAAGGTTGTTTAATGCAATTAACTTGACCACTGAGTTTGCCGTGTGTGTGTGTGTGAGGGAGAGAGAAAGCCAAACAGAAAGTGAACATCAATGGTCTTCTGAGTTTTATTCTGAGCCGTGTGTGTGTATGTGTGTGTGTGTGGGGGAGGTGTGTGAAAAAACATGTGTTTGTGCCCTTCTTCAACATCAATGGACAAATTAAACCTGCGTGTGTGTATACATAATGTACCTCTTGACTCCCTTATTTTCCAGACCAGTGGCTGAATCATGTCGAATCATGTTTCAAGTGGAAAAAAAACAAAGGGTATCAAGCCACCTCGACCAAATACACACACACACACACACACACATATATTTATATATACCAAACATGAAAGCCAATAAAAATGCAATCTCTTGAATTTGAATAGAAAGTAAAAAGGCTGCTGTGTCCCCTGGCTGCTGCTGTATATAAAGATGGATGACGTGGCTCCACTTCCTCTCCCTGTACAAAGTGAAGCTACATTATATAGATACTGTTAACTTGCACTAATGACATCTGTGCCGTGGAGCCAGAATATCGAGGTCCAAACCAATCCTGCGTCATTTGCAGCTGTCAATCACGACGTCAACACCAACATTGAAAGAATCAATTAACTAATTTAAACCAATGTTATTAAAAAACTGACATTTGATAATACATGAGTGTGATAAGACATATAACTAAAATGAAAAATGTTTTTCATGCACTTTGGTTTTTTAGTTTGGCCCATTTCCCATCCACTACCAAGTAATGAAATATACCTCAGCCAGCCAACAGGGGGCGATGCTGAGGCCTCCCTTCTGGGAAGCTGTCATATCATCCAGCTTTATATAAAGTCTGATTTGCTGAGGACATGTAGAAGCATCAGTCCTTTTACAGCTGAAGTTGACAGACATTATCATTCTCAACCAACTCCTGCCACTGGAGGACGGACAGACAGGAAGTGACATATCTCACTCATGCAGTGTTGTGTTTGTCCATATTCCTTCAAAGTTAAATCTCATCCAAAAGTACCCAAACCAGACAAACGAGTTTCTGTCTCCCTCTGACATGTTTACAGCGAATTTATGATGCTTGGTGTTCCCGTGGTAACTGAAGAATGTCCACTGTGGTAATCTTTCGGCGTAAATAGGTTGTTCAGATTATTTATTTGTCTACTTAATGCCATGGTTGACATGTACTTCAGTTAATCCATTTGGAGGAAACTTTGTATGTTAACAGTCAGTCCCATGCTCAATATGCTGCAGTTTGATAAATCAAGTTTAAATGTTTACTAAGATTTCACTGATGATACAACTGGATTGATTAACTCTCCCCAGGCTTTTACATAGAGGTCAATGGTCAATGTCAGACACAACAGACATCCAGTGTAGAGCTGGATAGATTAATTGATTAGTCGTCAACAATTAAATGAATTGCCAAATATTTTGCTAATCGATTGATCGGTTTAAGTGAGGTTTCAATTCTGACAACAGACAAGTTAAAACATAAAACTCAACAAAAAGCAAACAACACTACAGCCCCACCTAGTATTTCAAAGGCAAACAAATAATAATTAATAATAATAATTACTGATTTGACCAGGTTACAGAGGCTTGAATCCCTTTTAAACACCACCCTTCTTATTTGTTTCACCTCCCTCTTTGACCATTTTGTATTGAATTAAAATTAAAGCCCGGAGAAGGTGTGATAAGAGAGTATACAACTCAAGTTTCACTGCCATAATTTATCAGCTCAAGGACGCACTCACTGTGCTGTCTGTTATCCGTCTTCTCAGCCTGCCATTGTCTGTCTCTTTTCACTGTATAATTCAACAAAAACATCCAAATAATCCTAAAAACAGTACTGAGAAATGCCTCGTTACAGCCCGTTTGAATGTTGTTTACACTTCTACAGCAAACTGTCTTTATCCAACCAAATAACACAATGGTTTTGCTGCTGGTGGCATAAATTTGCATCATTATGGATGTATTACTGAGGTTATTTTGAGGACATTTGTCAAAAACACTCTCCCATTAATCATCACAAGAATGTGAAAATGTGTTAATGCTTTTTCCACAAGGTTTTTGCAGGTAATAACATTCTTTTAAAGTGCAAACGTGTCTTGGAGGAATCCATTTTACAGAACGGTAAACACCAAGCTTTTCTGTAGGTTGAATACAACAGTTTAGCATCAGAGTACTTGAGCTGTAACTTTAGCAGGGAAAGAAAACACGGGACAAAGCAACTGATAGGAGATTATTTTGATATAAATATAGTATTCTACACAATAGGGTTTTTTCAGGGATTCTTCTGGTGATATACTACATATTACAAGAGTAAAATCAGTTACTAATTACGCAAAATTGTAATTATTCTCCTGCAAGGCACAAACCGTTTCCTCAGTTTGAGATGTATTACACAGTAAGACTGTCAACCAGGGAAAAACAGGAAACGTTTTTCTGCAAAGTCCTCCCCCAGAAAATATGTTGGAATTTTAGTGACAAAGCCCTCTAGCAGCCTCAGGAATTTTTCCCGTTGGGAGGAGGAAAAACTATCACACTGTTATAGAGCTACAAAGTCTGCAAAGGTAGGATAGTGGGAAGGAAGGTTTGGCCCATAAAATGCCGGGCTTTGCCGGTACTCCACCTTCTAGTAGGTTCAGTAGGTTGTTATCAGCCCATTCAATGACCCTTTCGCAACACTTCAAGCTATTTTCTCTAACGGTGGGGCAAAAAAAGTAATGGTTAGGCATTATCAAATTAATAAATGCACGTAAATGCCAAAAGTAGTTATAAGAAAGATAACTAACAGAAGATTATTGATTATTTAGTTTGCAAGAAAACCGATAGCACCACAACCACGTGTACATAAGTTGGAGTGATTGTGCTTACAATGTGCCTCTACCTCCATGTTTACTATTGAAAGATTTGCACAACCACTGAAGAAAAATGTAACTCAGAAACGTAATCATACAAAGAGTTTGAACAAAAGACCCCTGCTGTAATTTTTGTGTTAAGGATGGTTATTTTAAGAGGTCAAGTAATGGAATTGCACCGGGAGAGTGGGTAGAGCAGCAGCTGGGAGATTTCATATACACATTCAGTCTATATTAGGTCCTGAAAGATTCTACCTGCTACAAACACTGTGTCCTGTCTGGAATAGATACAGTAATATACAGATTTTTAAGCAACAGTTTCTAAATAATGAGGTAAACATTCTTTGACTCTTGTAGACATTTTTTTAACATTCTTTGCTGGGTGCTGTGACACCTTATATTCTCAAAAACATGGCCAAAATAAACAGGAATAAAAGACAAAAAATAACAATGTGGCAGAAAATGTGGGCTAAATCATTAAAAATATATCTTATACTGTATCTATACTCTAAAGTTAGCAAACAAAAGAACAGGATCCTAAAATATTTAAGTATAGTTATGATTTATTAACTAATGAGGCGTGTGGTGGCTGACATGACTTATTCTATTTATTCCGACCATTATTTACCAGTTATTTGGTATTTACCCCTCTACACCTGCAGCCTGTCAAACTTCATCAGGGTGCGTCTGAGGAAAACAGTTTTTCTTGAAAACTGAACTTTAACAGTCTTCGCACCTTAGGTGTGAATTTTCACAAAACCCTCTCAGATTCTGCTCTGATATTAAGATTCAGTTTTACTTCATCACAAACTGCTTTGATGAACCTTTTTCTAAAATGCGAATTAAAAACTTTCTACAACAAGTATTTTACAGGTGAATTAATTAGGAATTTTGCTATGAAAGGAAGCAAAGGAAACCTCTGAATTATCGCTGAACGCCTGCCAGACCTTTGAGATATATTTGAGGAACATTTGATTTTTCAATAGGAAAGCAGTTAAAGCATATCTTTTACTTCGAGCACAGAGATTTAATTTAGGAGAAAGTGTTCAGCACCAACGTTCAGTCATCTGCATGGCTGTCGGGTGAGGAAAGCTCTCGGCGCCTCGATACAATGACCTTTTTAGAAATACAACTGTGCCCTGAGCCCAAATACCGTGAATTGGTTTAGGAATGCAAACTCAGACAATGAATGCTAAAACTGGCATCATGCATCTTTTAAATGCTACAGTGAATGACGCCTGAGCTCTTACTTTTAAATAAATGAATTCTCCTCCGCAAACACCCCAAAACAACACCAGGATATTGTGTTCTTACTGCTGTTCGTCCCTCTCAGTCTTCTGTGTCCCACCATCCCTCTGTCTCGTTTTCTATTTAAGTTGCAAAGTCATGTTAATGGAAGGTGTGTGTGTGTGAGAGAGAGAGAGAGAGTGCGAGAGTAGTAACCTCATCGAGCCCATCTGTCTTTGGAGAACAGAGCCAATTTCACAATGAATTAGGAGGTGAGTCTCTAACTAGGTCATGGGCCCTTAACGCACGCACACACACACGCACACAGAAACAGACACATATCCTTGTACTTCTGTCTTTGTGAGGACCCTCACACATGTGTTTCAGACTGAACACTTTTCCCAGCTTACCCTAAACCTAACCTAAACTTAATTGTAACCTTAGTATTAAAACCAAGTCTTAACCATCAATCAGGCATTTGATGAAGTGAGGATTGTCCAAAATGTCCTCACTTTCCAAAACTGTCCTCACTTTGTCGGTTAAATCCATCTTATGGTCCTCACTATGTGGGTAGAACAAGAACAAGCACACAATACACAGTGTGTTGAATGAGAAAGAGCAAAAGATATAAAGGTTGAACTGGGAGAAGAGAGAGAGTAAAAGTATATGAGAGATAAAGGGAAGAAGAATTGAAAGAAATGGATGGAGAGGAAACAAAAGAGTGAGAGAAAGACGAACAGAGGGATGGAAAGAGAGGAGAAACATGGAGGGAGGTGGAGAGACAGGCAGTAACAGATGTAGACAGAGTGGATTGGAAGAGAAAGACAAAGAATCTTTTAATGCGTCCTGCGTCCTGGAGAGAAAGAGTGTGTGAGTGTGTGTGTGTGTGTGTGTGAGTGTCTGTCTGTGTGTGTGTGTGAGTGTGTAAAACTGTCATGCAGGGAAAGTAATGTTGCATTAGGCTTAACGTTATTCCAATGAGGTTACAAATATTTTGCACCACGGCAAATCCCCTCTCTTTCTTTGTCTCTCTCTCTCTGTCTCTGTGCCTGTCTCTCCTCCCATCTTTCTCTCTCTCTCACACACACACACACACACAAGCACACACAAATACACATCGGAACACAGAAATCCTCAGCAGTGTTAAATTTAGCCTGAATGCTGTGTACTTTGCTAACACACATTTTACTTTGAAATGCCTCTGAAATATGGATGAGACTTTTTTGAAAAATGGCTACGGGTGGAAAGAGTCTGAGGAAAGAGAGGGAAACAGAGAGAGAGAGAGAGAGATGGAGAGAGGGAGAGGGGCTGGGGTTATAATAAAGGGTGAGACAAAGTGAGCAAAAGAACAAGATTAGACGATGATGTCACCTACAGAAAATTTGGAAAATGGCTGCTAACAGGATTAGCTCAGAAATTTAGCATAGGACAGAAAGGACTGTCAGGTAATTTGCAGAGCCCGCTGTAAAGGTGTGCTCAGAATGTCAGAGACATAGATTCAAAAGCATACAAGGTCACTGAACAGACATAAGTTGTGCCTAAAAAGCTAGCATGTAGCTAATGCAGTGAGTAAAGCTAATGCCTGTCGTGGCCAACAGATGCTACATGGGTTTGTAGTCAGCATGTTGTCACTGAGGTTGCACAGTGATGAAGCGGTCTACAGGTTTAGCCAATTCTTAATGGTTAGCACTTTGGCCTGCAGCTCGGCTCTTCTGTGTGCTGTTTGCATGTTCTCCTAAGTCCAAAAACATGCATCTTAGGTTTAATTGGTGACTCTAAATTGCCCATAGGAGTTAATGAGAGCATGAATCGTTGTCTGTCTCTATGTGTCTGCCTTGAAATAGCCTGGAGACCTGTCCAGGGTGTCAGCTGGGACTGGCTGGAGTTCCAATAAGCAGTTAAGGATAATGGATGAATGAATGAATGTTCTCACTCCCAGGATTGTCCCTTTTTAATGCACTGGGGCACCTTTAGTGTCATTTTCCATTGTGCAGGATAGTCTAATTTCAACATGTGGTTCGTGTTGTGAAACTTAATTAACTGGTTAGGTTTAGGAAAATATTATGGTTTGGGTTCAAATGTTTGTCTTAACTATCTTAAGTTCAGTTTGCACGATCCAAGTTTGTGAGACTATCAGATTGCCTCAGAAAGGCTAAAAACACCAACAAAGGGACATTGTTTAAATATTAAAGAATACTTATATTAGTCAAAAATGCTCACTTAACACTGAGCACTAACAGAGCACTGCATATCTTTTGAATTTCTGAACCAATTCCTGTGAAAATCATCAGATGGAAGTGTTCTGCCTGCCTGTCTATCAATCTCCTCTGCTCCATTTCAGTACCAAGGACAGCGTCACACACACACAACCAACAGTGTTGCTGAAACAACACCTGAGCGATAGTTACATGTATCTCAGCCCAATAATTTGGTTGTTTTTGGTATTTTTCTATAGATGGATAAAGCTTAAAGAGGAGGACTAAGGAGCATTATTTCATGACATAAAGAGTATATCTATATTATAAAGAGTAAATCAGAGTAAAGCTACTTTAGGAAACTGCGTCTTCCTTGTTTTAATTGGTTAACCACCAGTCCTGCATGTTTTAGCTGCTCCAACACAGCTGAATCAAATTATCAGCTCGTTATAACCTCCTGAAGCTGCTTGGTGACACGCTGATCATTTGAATCAGCTGCCTTGGAGCAGGGAGAGATCTAATACCTCCAGGACTCGTGGTACTCCAGGAAAGGATAAGGAAACACTGGGTTCATCCAAACACGTGTCCTGGGTCATTTCAGCATCTTTGTTTTGATACATGCAGTAGAGGCTCTGTGGAGCACGGCCCTCTGAACTGCCTCCATGTGTTTGTGTGAAGCCTTGGATAAGCATCGTTGTATGTTTAACTATTCATGCATACCAGTTAACATTGTTTATGTATGCGTATTATGATTTATGCATTTTGGCAATTGCTTTGTAATGCCTCGTATATACTTAACTGTCATTTCGGTTTTACAAAAAAGTCTGAGTGCTGAGAAAAACATACTGAGACATTAGACAAAAGCTATTTGTCTGTGTGTGCACATCAGACACACATTCAGGGACAGAACTCTTTGATTAATGGAGTCAGTGGTGGAAGAAGTACTCAGATAGTAGTAGGTAAACATACTAGTGAGAAAAAGTAGTAATACCACACTGTACAAATAATCTACAGGTCAAGTCAAGTCAAGTCAAAGGCCCATTTCAGAATGCTATACTGTATATGTTATTACCTTCGCCAAGGAGGTTATGTTTGTTTGTTTGTTTGTTGGTTTGTGTACAAAATAACTCAAAAAGTAAATATTTGGATAAAATGTTTGGACAACGTGTGTATTGGGACAATAAACAGGTCGTTAGATTTTGGTTCTGAACGGTGATCCGGAACACCATCTGGAATTTATATTGTGAATTTATATTATTGCGCCCGCGACCTTATTGCCTTTACTAACTGTCGCCATCTAGTGGAAGAAATATTTCAATGCCACTGTGCTCCAAAATATATGCTTTCAATATAATCCAAGTGTGCAATTTGGTATTGACTAACTGACCCTATTGCCTTGGTGTAGGTCTGCGCTCTCTGTGTGCTTTTCTAGTTGATATTTAGATTTTTTTATTTATTAGTTGAGGTGTGTACCTAATAAAGTGGCAGTGTGGTCTCATCTGCTTCCATGCCATGTGATTGGCTGAATAAATATTTGTGTTAAGCAGTTGAACAGGTGTACCTAATAAAGTGGCGAGTGAGTGTGTAATTATTTATTGAGTATTATGTACTGTTAGTCTGAATCTGCAAAGTAACTTGTAACTAAAGCTGTCAAATGTATGACAAATGTAGTGGAGTAAAAAGTACAATACCTACCAGTAAAATGTAATAGAGTAGAAGAAAAAAAAAACTTGAGTAACATAAAAGTTCAAGTACAGTACTTGCTTTCTTGTAATATTTACTGTGACTTGTGGTGTAACCTGAACACAACAACTGGGGCATTATCTCTGTAAGAGGTCACATGATAATCCCACTTATACTACAATGTTCCAGTCACATTTGTTGTTACATTTAAGTGTCTGTCAGAAGATGACTTAACTCTTTTAAAGAAGACATAATGGGGACAGATAATATGACATGCTTGGTTTGTTTCTATTATCCATTTTCCAACATGTAAAACCAGCTGTGCACACATTTTGATTTCCTCCCTGTGTTACACACACTTAAAGACAAGAGCACATGCACGCACAGCGTCAGATACATCATAATACTCCTACTCTTGTTTGTACGTGCAGGCTTGCGGGCAAACACACACACAAACCCTCACACACATACACACACATACACACAGAGCTGCGGTGCAGTAGGTAGCAGATTGCTCCTGAAGGCAGCTCAGGGCTGATGGAGCTCTTCACTGTGGGACATGACGGATATAAAAACAAGATTAGAGAGTTCAGTCTGTCTGTTTCTTGCTCTCCCTCTGTCTGTCTGCCTGCACTAACTTCCTTTTAATAAAAAAAAGGTCTATGATTTGATAATCTATCTTTTAGTTGCCTTTAAATTTACATCTCTATTCTGAGGTTTATCTCTCCCTACAGCTTCACTTTGAACTTGAGAAATAACAAGAGAAGAGTCTCGAGCCATGCTGGCGGCTGTATGAGGCTGTACTTAAGCACAGCTTTGAGCTAAATGCCAACATCAGAATCCAGACATGCTCACAATGACAAGCGTCAGATCCCTCGTTTATTCTCTCCTCTTCATTTATTGTGTCTATGTTACTTTGTTGTTCTTTCCTCTTTCTTTTCATCTGTTCTTTCCCTCTCTCCTCCACTGACCCTGAGTTATCCCTGCGCTGACCTGATCAGATCTGTTCTACCCAGCGGACCGAGCATGTGCTTCATTTGTTTATGTGTGTGTGTGTGTGCGTGTGTGTGTGTGTGCGCGCGTGTGTGTCTTTGCCCAAGTATTTCTGTGTATCTCACTTTGGGATCTATTCTGGGTCCATTCGCCCCCTGAGGCTACAGCAGTAATACTATATGACTCTGTACTCTGTGATCACCAGAGAGATCACACAGCATTACTAACAACGGCATGTAAATGCACACACACACAGATACATAAACAGGCGGAACCATTCAAGGTCCAAACAGCAGAAGTGGAAACAGTGTCCTTGAAATATTAACCATAGTAATAATAACAAATGAATACTACTTAATAATAACTAAGTAGTAATTACTTAATAATTAAGTAGTAGTTGGAAGCAGATATGGGACCAAGTCATTGTTTTGCAACTTACAAGTAAGTTTGAAAAATTTAAGCACTGTCCCCTCACTGGTCCCGGGCTGGGGCTCTGTCTCACATGGGTTCTCTCCAGGTACTCCAACTTCCACCCACAGTCAAGAGAAATTCATCTTAAATTGGTGACTTGGTGAATGAGAGTGTGAATGGTTTGTCTCTATGTATCATTCCTGTGATAACCTGGCAACCTGTCCAGGGTGTACCCCACCTCTCCCCTAATGTCAGCTGGGATTGGCTCCACCCCCTTGTGACCTGAGTTTGGATACGTATAATGGATGAATGGTAATTCAGAAGGAAAAAAAAGGACTGCATTTTACTGCAGGCCAGCATTCACCCATTAATGCATACATTCATACACATGTGGCTGAGCTGCCACGTGCTCATCGGAAAGGTTAAACATTCACATCACATCAGCAGCGATTTAGGTTCAGACTCTTACCAAAGGACAGTTCAACATGTAGACTACGAGGGCCAGGGATCGATCCACCAACCTTCCAACCGCTCCGCCACCTGAGCCACAGCCACCCCTCTACCACAGGGTTCCTAAGAACTCTTCAGCATGATAAACCTTACATACACATGTCACTGCACTGGAACCTTTTTTAATGTAGTCTAGTAATAGCATCAAAGAAAAGAAAGCGACTGCTGCAGGCACTAATTTATGCCATTACACCCATCACAGAGACTGCAACAATTTTACTGGAGATTTTTTTTGTATGTTAAAAGACAAACATGTATTCTACTTATATCAGTGAATACCTGTTACTCCTAGTCTGATATTGCCGGACGAAATTGCAAATTTGAGTTTGTCTGGAAACACAAACAGGCTGAGCTATGATGGTGTAGCATCATTGTATCAAGTCGCTGGAAACCTGCCCAAAGCAGAGGGGTGCTGGATGCATCTACCACAGCAGATAAAACATGAGCTGGCTGATTCATCTGGTAACCAGGTAATGCTGCTACTGGGCCAAGTCCACTGTGTGTGTTCTCTGTATATCCTACTATGATACTTTGTTGGCCCACCTGTTTTGAATGTTATCACATGACTGAATAGGTTTTATCAGCAGTTATCATCCCCGTAGGTATGTTCATGTAGGGGCCAGCTCCACCTTCTAATAGGCCCAGTAGGTTGTTATCAGCCCATTCAATGGCCTAATATAATCTGGTTAAGATTATTTTTTGAGGAAGTAAAAATGGCATTGTTACACACGCAATGCTGTTACCAATGCAACTAGGCAAGTACATTTTTTCGAGCCTGTTTAAAGAGACTAAGTCAGCCCTGAAAGTGTTTAATCAGCCTAGTTTCACATACAGGATTTTGTGTTCTGCTACAGAGGAAGTAAATTCCTAACAACACAAAATGAGTCAAAAACATCTCCTGCCGTCTTAAGTGCAGGAACAGACTGGGACTGAATCATCTGTTTGGCAGCCAAGAATCAATGGTGTCACAGAATGTCATAATGCAGAGCTCAAAAAGACAGTCTGAAAAATGTTAACAGCCACAGAAAGAAATTCTGAATGCTTCCGACAGCCTGACAGGAGAAGGTGTGAATAAATGACTGATAGACGAGCTACTCAAATGTGGGATTTACTTTCTGCTATGATGGAAGGATTTTATCTTTCATTTTTTCAAAGACAAATGCGTCTTGGGAAATGGGAGGGTCCCGAAATGTTTAGAGTCACGTTATATTAGTCCAAATACAATATATTTGCACCTGGCCTTTGGACTGACAGGTCAATGACTGAACTGTCCTTGAGCAAGGCACCGAAGCAGTTCTGATCTAAAAAAAATGAATAACTTAAACCAATTTGAAAGTGCAGTCGGGCTTAGAACATTATGATAGGAGTTTCACGCTAAATGATGTCTCATAAGTTGTTGCAGCTATCTTTGAGTTGATACAATTTGTATCTTCCAAAATACTACATTTAGCATTAGCATAAAGTTAGAATGTTTGTCTTCCCATAGAACCTTCCCAACAAACTAGCATGGCATGGATACCAAGGGTCTTCTCATTTCATCTGATACCAAAATCTTCCTCAACCAGTGGAAAAGGTTCAGTTACTGCTCATCATATTACGAATGTTTGGGTTTAGCTCCTGTACTTTAAGTTGCTTTATTGTTCTACTTAAAGTACCTTAACTACGGTAGATGCTAGACCCTAACTAGCTAAAGTAGCAGGAGGAGTGAGATTAGAGTATGAATATTAGAGTTAACCAATCACTGACCACGAAGAGCAGGTCTGCATACCTTCTGTGGATGGGAACTAGCATCTACACGTGATTGCCTCCATGAGCTTTGAGCTCAAGCTGCTGATTGTTTTACGTGGGCTGAAATCAGAGGACCAAACCACAAAAACTGAATTCCAGCTGCTTTCAAAATACCAGCCTGCACGGGTCCCTTTTCACCTCACGCAGTATCTTTGCCTCCCGTCTCTCCTTCAGGCCCCCCTGGAGAGGTAACAGAAAAACTGAAATCTCTAGCTGAGAGTAGACCTTTTATAAAATGAGCAGAGCCCAGTGCTGGTGCTGGATGCTGGACTTCTTCACTACGGTGGCTGTAAACTTTGAGATGAAATGGTTCGGCATCCTGTCTTTAATAACTCTATATGACAGTTATGGGATGTGTTCAGCTTTTCTTAGTCCATCCGATTTTTTTTAGCATCCAAATGTGCATTTCCAGCAGGAAACCTGTTATTTCTAATTCCACATTACTTGACCAAATAGTGTAAATCCTTCAGTAAACCAGGACAAACAAAGAAGTACAGTGAGTCTTGATGTTGCGCAGTTAATCTAGACCCAAGAACACCCCAAAGCTAAGAATTGACAGCATGAACAGCATTGTAAACACGAGTGATTACTCTAGCTTTACCAAGTGCACACATCCCTCGGGTGCAGCGGTTAATTAAAAGCTGTAAATGTTTAAAAAACTAACAGTAAGAAGCTTTGAATGACGCGCATTGAGAGTGTGACATTTAGAACATTTCCTCCCCATTGTAGGTTTTTTTCCCCCTCAATCTCACAGCCAACTTTCGCTGTCTATATCCAGCACTTCTTTTCAGCTAAGTGTATTTTTGCTGGAATCAACATCATAGCCGGCAGCTGATCTACAGGCTCTTGCCTGTGTCTTTACTTTAATCTCCATTTAATGTTGAAAGCACGGCGATAAAAAGCTGCAGCCAAGAGACACAGACCTAACTACAGGATCAAGGACAGAGACGTTTAGCCAAGGCCTGGCACACACTGACACACGTCTTATTGGCTGATTTCACTGAAAATCATTTACTGTTACAAACACTGAGCTGAAGTTGAAGAAATCCCTGTTTCCAACAAGTGATAATAAACGCCGGAGTACCATGACACAGTAAATCTTGCACAAATATCTCTGTTTTCTTTTTTTCAGCCAGTCATACACACACATTTATATATTCATGCATGCACCCAGACACACACACACAAATCTTGCCGTGGGTCATGAGCGTTGGCCTGGAATGGCCAAAGAATTGGCCCTAAGCTCTGTGTGCATGTGTGTAGAAATGGACAGACAGTCACAGATCTAAATGTGGAGAAGTATAGAGGAGGAATAGAGGGAGAGAGAGAGAGGCTGAATGAGGGAGCAAAGTACTAAGAGTCAGAGAGATATTCTGGCTTCCTAAACAAGACGATGAATTGGCCTCTGAGCAGTTAGCGTGTGCATCAGACTGACACACACACACATACATACACACACACATATCTTGGTTCATTCATGCTAAGATTGAGTCACTGAGTTAGTCAGTCCCCATATGTTAGATTACTTCCCTGCTCAGTTCTGTAACTTATCTGATAATGACCCCAAAAACAACACAGTGATGTCATGGAAGGTCGACATATGACTTACTACCTTATAGTAGAACAAACTGAGGGAGTGTTGTGTGATAAAACAACCCACAGTCACAATTAGCAAAGCTGGTGATTTATTTATTTTCTATGTAAATTCCAACTGATGACATAACACATCTCTTTGAAATGTATTTGCCTAGTTTGTTTTCCCTCGGAGCATGAGATGTACCCGCATCCTGTCATTAGAAATCACTTCCTTTTGTCTGTTTTTATCCTCTGAAATGATTCCCTTCCTCACCTCAGGTACCTCATCTTGGTGATTTGTGTCAGCTTGGCATCTGCAGCATTTGATGTGTAATGTAAAAATCGGAGTTGAATAAATCAGTAGGTTGAGTGCCAGAAATAAGTGCTGAACTTGTTACCCCTTGTACCAGGGTTAACATACATGGATTAGAACCAGCACAATGTAGTCTATCAACACTTTTCTTTGCCAAAAAATGGTACTTCCACATTGTGCTTTATTTTGCATTGCCATTTACCAAAAAATAAATTTTTACGATAAAAAAAAGCTGTTAATAAGTTTTATTGTTTTCTCATGTGAGAAAGTAACCATTTTAATTGCTGATATATGATAAGGTTAAACATCTCTGATTCCAAAACAGCGTCTCTGGTCACAGCCGCTGGTTGCTAATTGCAGTGTCGGGCCTAACTAGCACAAGTTGCTAATCCCGGTTAGATTCAGGTTATAATACTCATTCCTATTGCTCTCTTTAATAAAACACAGGAAAGCACTGCACGCAGGAGAAGGAGTATATAATCAAAGTGTCCAACACTGCTTTAAATACAATCAAATCATTTTTTAATGTGACAACTCAACTGGGGGTCCAACACTACTTACAATAAACTCTCAGAGAGAAAATGTGAATTCCCATGCTTTCTTACTACACAAGCGAGTAGATCAAGAGAAGTGAGGAGAAGTGATTCTGAATAATTCCTTGAAAAAATGAAGCAATTCCTGTTCGTACTGACTCCACTCAATAAAAGGTTGCCGCACATCTGAACCAGATCACAAGGTGCGAGATGAAAAAGACCCTCACTTTGGTTCCGGGATTCAAAATGAAAGAGATATAGAGCACTAAATGCAAGCCGGTAAAAGGATATTGTTCAAGGCATATTCATTTCACTCTCTGCTGCTTATCATGGCACATCACATTATGTCAGACTAGAAAATCACTCACTTTGTGTGTGTTTGAGGGAAAGCACTGCCGAACAGTGTCTGAATGTGTTAAGCGAAGGCAGAGTGCGTGTTCCAGTGCATGTGTGTGTAGTAAAGAATGAGCAAATGTTATCTTCATCCCTCACACCAACATGCATATTGCACATGGCACAACAACAAAACACAAGTAGGCATGTGGATGCAATCAAAGAGACTGCAGCCCCCATACACAGACACACAGACACACACACATACACACAGTACAAAAGTGCAGATGGAAGGCAGCTTAAACTCCGAACAGCAAAGTGCAGATGCTACTGCCAAGTCAGAGTTAAGTCAAAAGCCACTGAAGCTTAAAAAATATATGTTTAAAACCATATAGAACCAAAAATCAAATAGAAATACACAAAGTAGTCCCATGGATGTAAAAGCTGTCGGTTGTTTCAGGGAAGAGTTGTATTGTGCAAAAAGGAAACTTTAAAAGTGCTGTAGTAATGATGAATGATGTATTGCTGAGTCTAGGCATCTGTCACAATAATGGATGCTCTGGAGTCACTGAGAGATCCATTGTATATTAAAAGCAGGCCGAGTACATATTCCTGCCATGCTTTAAGTCCACTCTCTTTTTTTGATGCAGTCCGTTTACCCCAAACCACTCTGAGTGGTGTAATGCACATATAATTTATCCATTCTGTAAAACAAGAAATGTACTGTTGGCGTATACTGTCTGACTGTGCCAGACCCAGCAGACATCCACTACCAATATAATGTCCATGTTTGTTGTCATACAGAAACTGACAGACCCCATCCTTTCCTATCTGTATTCTCCGTATCCATTCCATTCCAATTCATCATATTCTGTCATAGAACGAAGAAAACATAGAACATTTTCACCAAGTTGTCACAGTAAAGCGCTGCCAATAAACTTTTCTGCAAGCCGCAGATGCATGTATGTTGAATCTCAATGTTTCTGAAGCGGTGGCAGTTTTAAACATGGGATTTAAGTTTAATTTAAACAAAAACTACTTGGCTTTGTTTGCAAACAAACAACATGAAACCTCAGGGCGCAGTGTCAGGTAGAATATGATGCATTTGCGTATGGAAGTTAATTTACAGGTTAACCTAAAATAAAATCACTGACTGTTTTACACTGGACATGAACTGGACCTGACACCCATCTCTTTCGTGAAAGTCCGGTCCCTTTCTCACTCTTCATACAATGTCACAAGCCAAGTGTGTCTCATCCAGTCAGTAAAAGGTGCCAAAACATTTCATATCAACCTAATTGTGGTTTGCAGAAACTTAAAATGCCAACATTTTTTCTGGTGACTTGGCATGAACATTCTTGTTTAGTATAGGTAATACCTCTTCTTCGACTGCCCATCTCACTGGTGGTGTGCCACAGGGCTCAATTTTTGTTCCACTTTTGTTTTGCATTTACTCTAGGAGACATCATTTGCAAATAGAAAATAAAATTTTTTGGGTGTATTCACCAATAATTCCTGGGAAAAATCAGTCTTGTCATTGTCATTAATTAATTGTCATTAACAGCCTTTAGCAGAACTGAACAAAGTTGCACAGTCTTGGTAAATTGGTTGCCAGTTCATAAAATATAGATAAAGTCCAAGGCAAACTAGCGAAGCAAAGCATTCAAAATTGTGGGTTCATTTTACTAATAATTGTTGAATTTTTAAGCATCTGTTCATGTCTTTATTTTTTGCACCAGATTACAGAGATCAGTATCAATATCAGTGTCAATTAAATCCTAACCTTACCCATGACTTGTCCTGCTTTCTCCACTTAAAGTGCACACTGCATAATAAGATATGAATAGTAACCATTATATCTCCTGACCTCAAGAAACATTTCCATGGTTTTATTTTATGCTGTTTGCACTAACATATCTCCATTTATTCATGTTTATGCCAGAGTTCTCTCCCTCGATTGCTCCAAAATGCAGCAAAGATTATAACAAATCCAAGCAAGCATGACCACATCACCCCTATTTTAGTCTCCCTTCACTGGCTTTCAGAATTGATTTCAAAATTGCAATAATTACTTTTAAGGCCAAATTAGGGCAAGCCCAAAATACATCTGTAAACTTCTGACCTCTTATGAGCAGGACTGTAGCCTGAGGTCCTCTGATAAGGAACACTTGGTATTTTCTCTGCCCAGGATAGTAACAACAGGTCTATCCAAGCCCATCCTCCCTTTCAGTTCATGCCCATTTAATGCTTTCTCCCTTTTTTGTATAATATGCTGTCCTGGCCTGTTTCATCTCAGCCAATTCCATTGCATCATTCCCTATCCCATTCTATTTTTTATGGATACATCCACCAATCCACACAGGTAGACGCCATGCATTATTGCTGGCTTTAAGGATACATGCTCTTTTTATGTTGCCATCATATGCCAAAACACATTTTGATTTCTCAAATGTATCATCCAGTTTTTTTCCGATATTCTGCAATCCATCTGTCTATACATCTATACATCCATCCATCTGTCCATCCATCCATCCATGCACTGTGTCCTACCTGTAACTTTGAGTTGTGTTGTCCGCCGCACCAGTCTTGATCCATACTGTAACTCACAGGTGTAATTTCCCCCATCGCCCTCCTCCAACTCAGGAATCCAGATGTGCGTTGTGTTAACAAAGATAGAGCTCCTCCATTCAACCCGCTCACACTCCTGGAAAGTGAGACAGACTGATGAAGTTACAACAGACAACTGGGAGATGTCTTCTGTTCTCTAAACTTCATTGTGTGTGTCGTACCTTATACCAGGTCATCAGCGGTTGCTTGTATGGAGCCAAATAGTCCTCTATATTGGGACAGGTGATCATTTTGCTGTGGGTTATCTCAGCTTCCTCCAAATGTCGGATATTGCTGCTGAAGCATTTCCCCTCATCACTCTCCTCCACAGTCATCGACATGGACACTTTCATGCAGTATGTCGAGTTCCTGAACAGATGACAAACACAACATTGGCACAGTGTTTTATCATGTTCTCTTGCTGACATTAGAAGTCATTCAAAGTTATATTTTTCATTCAAGAGTTAAAGAAAAACAGTGACTTCAATCATTCTCCATTTGTCAAAATACTAGAACACTGTGTGAAACAGTGCAAGAGCTCTTTCCATGGGTAAAGTACTGGGTGGATCGTCTGGCACTGTTGTGGGTATTTTGGTGAAATTATAGGGCCTTTGACATCTCAGTGTTTATTTGACAACACTGAAGGAAATGGCGTCCAGAACAAATTACGGGTTGTACAACCTCTAACACACACAAACAAAACACCATTTCATAAGAAATGAAACTCTAAAGGTACATCTTTGGGCAATGTTGAGGCAATGATGTATTCCTTTTACTGCAGTAACCTATTTTGTCTATAAAGGCTTGGTTGGAAGGATAAGCCTTCATCCCAGTTGAGGTTTAAAATGCCAGGGATTGTCCATAATGAGAAAGAGTACATGTTGGGATTTGGTTTTTATTAAATGGCATGACTAACATGCCATGACAGGCCTTAGTAGGAAAAGCACAGGTGTGACGAATAACATTAGCCATGCCTCTGGTTTAAGTGTCCAAGCAAGCTGTGACAGCTATCTTGAATTGCATTTTAGTGTATTTGTGCTTAAAAGGGCCTTAGGCTCAAACTGTCATGGCAATAGAGATATTTTGGTATTAAAAGTAAAATTGCAGTGGAGAGTATCACCTTTAGAGCTGTGGTAAGCCCTCAACTTCTCACTTTGAGGAAAATGATAGTCCTCATCCCATAGTCTGCACTGTGCAGGTATACAACTGAGCTAAATACCAGAACTACTGTAATGAATGATGATTCATTTAAAACTATTCCAACTGTCATCAATCACATTCTTTGGAGCACTCTGCCAACCTGAGATTTAAGCTTCAAAGAAAGCTAGTAGCCAGTAGAGTAGCTTGCCGCTAAATGTGTTATAGAACAAAGAGTAGTTGGTAGCTAACTGGTACAAGGTAATGTTAGCTACTTCTTAAATTTGGCAATAGAGAGTAGCTTGTGTTTTTTTGTTTTGGGTAGGTGGTGCCTGACAAATACATTGCATAACTCTATCTTTTGTTGGCAATGGATTACTAAGGGAGGAAGACTGAGAATTACAACCTCTCTTCAGTTTCGGTTAGCTCTACAGAGATGATAGTAGCATCTTTCAGTTTTAGTTTAGTCTTACTGCCTTCATTAATCTATTTTCCACTTGTAGCAGATGTTTTTTTTATGAACAAGCTCAAACAACAGGTACAACATAGCAACTAGCAGGTGCAAATAGTGGAGCATTTGGTGGAGACCAAAACAGAGCTTTTGACTGACATTCAAGTAACTCCAAGTAAGACTCCAAATAAATGTTAATTTTGCAACATGTCTCCTTCATTTGCAAGCTAAATAAGTTTGAAAATATGTTCAACATAATATGATGTGATGATAATTCTAGTTAATACTTTAATAAATTATACATTACAAAAGTTGCTCAACAGGCCCAAGAGGCATTCTCGTTCTGCAAGGTTTACTCTTGCTTTAGACTTGCACCCCTGAAGGTGCAAGTCTAAATTGGATCAGGTGTGCAGGAGTGGAGCTGAAGCAATCTATGGACTGTGAGAAATGTGAGCCGTTATTTTTATTGGTGCAACGTTGGATTGAGATAACACACTACATCCTGCTGTTACGATTTTACATGTGACAGTATAAGCCTTGAGCCTAATGATCTAACGAAATCAAAAGAACAAAGTTTGAAGTTTATTATGAAGTGTATGACGCACTGTGCTTTCAACATCATTTTGGATTAGAAGTCCTAAATTCTGCTCAAGGTGATAGTAATTGTTTGTGTGTGTGTG
>CAFUXE010000109.1:735381-747540 GCA_903364295.1 Serranus cabrilla | reverse complement strand
GGAAGCACAGTCACAGTGATGGCATCTGGTCTATACTGTCGCTTAGAGGAAACACTGAAGAGATTGCCAAAGACCACCACAGGTCGGGCTGACTGGTTATAGAGCAGTGTGAGACTGAGATGAGGGGTCGGTTGTGCACCAAAATCATTGAATAGGAGACGTATTGGAATGGTCATTGTAGTTAGCATTTTTTTTTATCTTGTTTTTGGTTAATTGCTAATTTAACCTAGTTGAAGCTCAATTGCTATGGCAACTTGTGCTGGAAACAATATTGAATCTTTATGGGAACGAATCAACTGAAAACTCAGACTAACCTGGTCTATTTGGTAAACCCGCTTTAAGGAACAGGCCCCAGTTTTTATGCTCAGCTAAGCAACATTTTTCCACTGCCAGGAGTGGGTCGTTGAGGTGGAATTCCAAGAAAATTATTATTTCTTCAAATTTTCACATCCCCTCCCTCCAATATCCCTGAAGATAAAATCTGTTAATGCAACATCTCAGCCCTTTAAGACAGCTGCTAATGTGAATATCTGTCAAGAGGAAAGAGGAGGACATTTATGTGGCACAGGACTTTATTAACCAGGCAAGAAAATGGCTGCAAGAAACAGAAAAATGAGATGTTGCGCTGCTGAAGAACAGAGTTAATATAGTGCTACAGATAATATTGTGCAGGGCTGGTATTTATGGTTCATCTTGATCTTATTAGAGTTGTGTTTGCATTTCATAGCCCCAGGTTATTTCATTCTCATGAGACGTGCACACTTTGCAGGCCAACAAAGCAGCGTTAACAGCACTGGTGTTTATTGGGATCATTTATAGGACACATGTCCACGTTATTGACAGTCTAATCTGTTTTCAACAACACCATTTACTGTACCTAGGCTTGCCACTACCGGTAGGAAATAAAGTATTACCGTGTAATTGAGAGATAAGTCGCGATAATAGGATTATTGGATCCACACACAAAAAAAGGTATTACGTGTCGGCCTGTAAGGATTGCAGAAATATTAAAGGGTTTGTTCACTCAATTAGAAAACAAAGGTGCTGCTTGCTAGGGATTTTTTCTTATCCTGAGAGCCCTGATATCCCTAAGTAGTGGCAGAGCCCGTTTTTAGTAGGGTTTGAAATGTGCAGTATTGCACTGTGCATAAATGCACTATTGTGATTTTAGAAGGGTTTATGTGTGGGACTATTTTTCAGTTGGGTCTCAGTAAACGGGCAATGGTTAAATGGCCACATGCTCCATAGAAATTCAGGGAACTTATAAAAATAAAAGACTGACACACAAACTGATATTGTGCTTTTATGAGACGGGTCTTCAGAGAGTCTATGTTTAGCAGCCTGACAGCTCCATGGCTAAACTAAGTCGGGAGAGATTTAATCCAGTAAGGTCTCCTTTTTTAGGGACTTTTCACCCCCAAAATAAATGACTAACCTTACTGCAACCAATGGAGGATGCTATTAACATTTGTTTCATACAGTCACAAGCACAAGACTCTCACCCATTAGCAGGTGTCACAACAATGTCTGTGGATTATCTTGAGTAAAAATTGTCATGATTTCTGGAAAAAGACACTGTTGTTTACTTTTTCAAATGTATTTTATTGGCGCTTTGAGCAGCACTTGGCTGAGTGCTGAGTCCCATTATATTGAAGAGAGGGCAGACATCTCTGTGGCTGATATCTCAACACTTATTATTACACTAGATTGCTAAAACAGCTAAAAGAAAATATATGTATTTCTGTTATTTTGTCAATGTAATGCAGTCTAGTTGGTCAATTTTGAAATGTAAAATGAAGATATTGCTCAATATATTTTTTATACTAAAACACCTTTCTTAAGGGCCACACGGTGGTGTAGTGGTTCAATCCCAGCCTCCTTCTGTGTGGAGTTTGCATGTTCTCCCCGTGTCAGTGTGGGTTTTCTCCAGGTACTCCAGCTTCCTCCCACAGTCCAAAAACATGCAGCTTAGGTTTAATTGGTGACTCTAAATTGCCCGTACGTGTGAGTGAGCATGTGAATGGTTGTCTGTCTGTATGTGTCGGCCCTGCGACAGACTGGCGTCCTGTCCAGGGTGTACCCCGCCTCTCGCCCAATGCAGCTGGGATCGGCTACAGCCCCCTGCGACCCGGGTTTTGATAAGCGGTAACAGAAGATGAATGAATGTTTTTCTGAATGTGTGTCCTCTGCTGCTCTGTGCAGGACTTACAGCAGGTAACAAACCTGTTTTGGCAAACATGCCTTACAAATAAATTTGGCCTGACTTGACAATTTAATGCCGGTGAAATGTGTCCAGTAAAGCGGCATCCTGTCCCCCTGGAAATAAATGAGGTGAAAAAGGAGATTTAAAAGGTGAAATGAAAGATTTGTGGATGGCATTCTGTTTCTAATGTAAGTGGCTGACATCCATAACCCTTTTGTTATCAGCAAGTTTTAACTTAAGCTCAAGTCTGGTACACAGGTATACACAGCTTAGTGTGTGTGTGTGTGTGTGTGTGTGTGGTCGGCTGTGTGGCTTGTTATTTTGTAACATGGATAAGAAAGGGTACAGTTGGTCGCTTGTATTTGCATCTGAAGACAGCTATGAATAAAACATGGGTCTCACTGTTACTGCTGTGTACATGTGTGTGTGTGTGTATGTGTGTGTATGTGTGTGTATTTATGAGTCCCCATCTACTGTATTAGCACAAATGAGGCATGTGCTACCAAGCTGAAACCAGAAAGCCAGATATGAGCAAAAACATTCAATGCAACTGGCAACACGACTGGCAAATGAAAATGAAGCAAATACTTAACATTATATTCTGTAAAATGCAAATTATTATTTACAGCTTTAAAAATATGCGACAAATTATTTATTACAAATGATGACGGTCGACTAATTGGATTAGATTTCACTCCATTCTGAGATTCTTCATCACAGAAGTTCAAGTTGAAAGTAGTGTTTGAGGCTACTGGCACACAGACAGCTTATGTATCCAGGCTATTCATTTTTTTTCATCATTGCACTCTGATCATAATTTGATGGGATTGCTGTACATCTGCTACTATGTCCACAATCACTTCCTCAAGCAGGGCAGCATACTCCTACAGTACTTCAGGCTCTGTACTTTGGCTGACCGCTAATATTTCATATTTGTGCATTGTGTGTGTTTATTCTCACGCTCTCCAAAAAACACTGATTCTAATTACATAAACTGCGAAATGAGCCGTAAATTAATCTCAAAATCAACCTGTAATCCACCATATCCTCCCCATCAATAAATCAAGCACACCTCTCCCTGCAATTACCCTCCTATGATCAGGGCAGGCAGCTGGAGGGTGCGTTGAATTATTGCGTTAATAGAGGGGGATGTATCCTGGCAGGCAGCGTGTTTATACCTGGACGGAGCTGCAGATTAATTTGACTATCAATCTAACTAACAGGCAGCGAGAGAGAGCGGACGCCTGCACATGCTGAGACACACAAACACATTTGTGTGCACGCATCTGAACGCAATTGCTTCTGCATGAGGATGCATGTGTTAGCACACAGGCTGTGTTATATTACATTAATGGGGTCTTAAATTGTGCTTGTGCACAGCTTTGTTCCATGTTTCACTTAGATGTTTTCCACCAAGCGGAAGCAATGGATTTGCTTTTATGAGAGGAGTGGTGGAGGAAAAGGTGGTATTCTGGTTTTCTTGGATTAATTGGAGACTCTAAATTGCCTGTGGGTGTGAATGTGGCATGCTAATGAACTGTCCAGTGTGTACCACTCCTCTCAACCAATGACACCAGGGAGTGGCTCCAGCCCTCAACGACCCTTAAGGATAAGGACACATTCACACATGGTGAACATTCTATGTGGGCGAATAAAACATTCGTTTGCAGCAGTAAAACTAATTTGCATCTCTGCATCATGTGGAGCTCCACTTTGGTGAACTTTGACTGGCGGAGCTGAAGCCTCAACTAACAGAAGTGTATGTAATTGACCCGGCTGCCCACATCCAGCATTAATATCACCTCAGCAGGTGATCGTCATATTCCCGGCCCCATATTCCAGGTGGCACAGAAGACGGAGCCAACAGAGCAATGATGGAAAAAATAATACAACATTTATGAATACGTTTTAGAACATTTTCTGAATAGCCTAAGGCTTTCTGCTACCAACCATGTTTGACAGCTGATTTGGAGACGTGTAACAGTTAAACACTATCAATAAAATGAAATGAAATTAGAAGCTGCCCATTGAATTTTAATGAATTCAGATTTTGAAGAGATTTGGAAACGACTGGAAATGATTGATGCAGTCAGAGTATTAAAACATTGAAACATTCAATCATATTTTTTTTATAATTTTATATTTATATATTTATCATCCAACACCTGCAATGCATCTAGAGTTTTATATTTTAATAAAGACAAGCTGTGACCTTGTTTTGCTGGTCACCACAGTAACACTGTGTTCAGTGCATTTTGTGTGTCAGTGTGCTGTGCCTACAGAATGGGCTTGTGTGTGTGTGCATGTTTGTCAGATATGGTCTGTTGTGTGACTGGAGCGACAATTTAATTTTTTTCCACTCTTCAAGTGTCAGTACGTATAAAAGGGCATGAGAGTGTCTATTCCACCTCAATGCTAATATTACTCCATGTTTAAGGTCAACAACTCCAACCTGTGAAGCACAGGTCAATATGTGTCACTACTGATAAGCAACAAGCTCACCTGGGTCCCAATCACTGACTGTATAAAAGAAGCGGATGAAGGCACCATGACATCACCCATTGGTTTGTGGACTACCATATGTTAGCCGTCAATTTGGCATTTTGATTGTTGCCACCTTGGTGTTTTGGAGTCAGAACTGACCGCAAAGAGACACTGTTAAGCCCCACCCCCACAGGAGAGGAAAAATACACTTTATATTGATAGAAGGAGCCTCCTTGTCAGTTCTGTCTGTTAGCTTCAACAGAAAAATGTCTAAAAGCTGCTGTGTGGTAAAATAAACTACCAACAGGGCAAATAACCCATAACAAAGTTTTTTTTAAACTGATGAAGCAAAAAACTGAACTTAAAGTTAAAATGGGAAAAATGTGCAACCCTGAAATTCAGTTTATTTAACGTTAGCTTACATGTACAGTGCATTTTGACACTAAGTATTATAAATATTCAAAGTCAGTTTTAGGCTAACTTTCTGTGAGTTAAGCTAAAGCATTTTAACAATATAATTCAGAAGATATGCAGTATTAATTAGCTTGCTATCTTCCGACTTGTCCTTTCTAGTAGACAGAGTGCTAAAACAATCACATGATGTGCTTAAATGTAATAGTTTTAGCTAGAAACAGGCATTTTGTATTGTTTAAGCCTATGGTTTTGTTTTGTGACACTGATAGTTTTCACCTCTAGTAAGTGTGGTCATTATATGGATGAGGGTGGAGTTGGGGTGCAGGACACAAATTAGGCCAAGGCTATTGCTAGCTAGTTAGGTTAGCAAGGTGCATTGATAATTCAAAATGAACATCTGACACTTTAGAGTGTCCTTTGATACAAAAGAACTCAAACACAAGACATTTTCTGTGACTAAAATGTTACAGTTCATGAACCAAAAACACACTGTGAATGGCTCAAAGTTCTGAGATGAAAACCACACAGGTTTCCGTAGTAGTGACCTGAAAATCACAAGATATTGACATCATAAATCATACACTGATTTATCATCTCTTTTGCTCTAACATCACGCTGTATTGAAACTAGTCGTTACGACTAAACTAATTTAGAAAATAATCAAGTGAGAAGGGTCATTTTCTCATAGACTTGTATACAGTCAGACTTCTGAATCCTCTTCAATTCTTGCATGATCTTTATCTGCAGACATTGTCTTTTATCAATGAGTTACATTCTACGAGTGCCAGGATGTTTGAGTTTTGTTTTGTTTTTTTCATTCCACCAGCATTCTGTCAAGACGATCCACCACACGTCACACAAATAGAACATTTAAGTGACACTCTCACACAGCTACAACCCTGCACTTATCGCTGAAAGGCCTGATTTAAAGGGAATGCAGCCTTAATAGTAAGTGTAGTCTTCACAGTGCGAGCACATGGCTATTTCTTGGAGGTGATATTTACCAGTGCAGACTAGTGACTTATTGGATTGGCTACCAGCAGTACCAGCAGAAAATATTAGTTTATTCATTTTTGGCCAGCACTACTTTGTGTTTTATACCAGAATAGAAACACAGTTAAAGCATATCACGCAGTGTGGCATGTTTGAGTTTAAATTTTCTCAGATAGATTTTTGCATTTCAGTGCAGAAAGCAGTCAAGCAGCATGCTGGTGTGTGTGTCAGCAATAGAGAAAGAAAAGAAAAACAAACCAGTCTAAACACACTCACACCTCACCCTAAACGTGAGAAGAAATCTGGCAAATCGGTTTCCTTCAAAGGTATTTTTTGATGGACTCAAAAACAGTTTTTTCCGTGGAGAGTATTGTCGTTAAATGACAGATAAATAAAACTTGAAAAGCAATACAGCCAATGAACGGCATTAAACTCCCATTGCAGCCACCCACACTGAAAACTCCTATAGTGTGCTATAGTGACCTGAACATTAAATGTCAATGTAACGACACTTACCATTAAACATTCAGCAGTTTTCTGCTACACTGAAAGAAGCTGTATTGAATAACATACACCTACACATAGTGAGTTAGAAACATCCAAAGAAATGTAAAACAGTCGGCTTCATGTTGTATATTACAGCTAAAAATGATTTAAAAATTAGGTTAGTGTTTGATAAGACCGATTTGAACACACAACACGGCCCCAGAGGAAAATGAGCTCTGGTCCCACAACGAGTAATGTTGTAGCAAAACCAAATTAACGCAATATAAACTGAATTAAATAAATTTAAAGCATCTTTTCACCCAAGGTTATATATGACTGGGCCTTAAGATTAACACTTGTGAGCTTCACTTATTGTTGTGCAGGTTATGGATGAGTAGAAATGTAAAAAAAACACAACATGCATTGTTGGGTTGAGCTTGGGTCACACAGCATGAAAGCCAATGTGTGTGTGTGGGGAAAGCAGTTTCACCTGGCCAAGGTGACTCCACAGAATGTGTCTGTGTGTGTGTGTGGTATGTACAGCACTGAGTGCATTTACCCGCAGGCCTGTATTTAAAATTAAGTTGTTGTGCAAGCTTTATTTTCTGTGAATTTGTGCTAGTGTGGGACCGTTCAAGTTCATATACTTCATTGTATATTTTTGTATGTGTATGTGTTTGCACTGTAATAAATACTTTACTGCCCTTCACGTCATTTTGTTCACCTTAAAGTGAAACTTTTCCACTGGTTCAGTGTCATTGCAGCGCTGACTGTAGGATGTGTTTCCAGTCTTAAAGCAAAGTTGAAAATCAGAAAGGTTATAGAACTGAACCGAAGCATTTCAAAATAACTCTCCACTTTTCATGATGTTCATGAAACTTGGTGAAAGAGTGTAGTATGGGCCAACAAAGGACCCATCTGGGCATTAGTGTTCCATTCATGTGGTGCCATTCTACCTATCCATGGTGCTATGTGGTGTATCTAGAATGTATTACTTTTCACAGCAATACAAACTATGAACCCCTCATGAAACATATCCATGTGTTCTTTAAACACCCTGAGAAATAATACCACATTACATGTCTTTTGTAGCGACCATGTTGTTTCCACATTCCCAGTTAAAGCTTGTGAAAACACCAAAGTCTATGGAACAACTTCCTAACTTGGGAAATGGGCCTGTCCAAGGAGCACTTGTACTTGGCCTTGATGGAGGTCCGCTCTCTGTGGTTCCCCTGTCTAACCAAAGCAGTTCCAGGGCCGGTTCAGAGTCTATGCCTAATCTTGAACCAGTTCTTCGCTTTCGGACTGCCAAAGAACCGTCTCTTGGCCAGGAATACTGGTTCCAGAGTGGCACCAACTCTTTGCTGGTCTTGAACCAAGAACCACTTACGCCAGGGGCTGGGGGCGGGATTGTGGTGACCAACAAAAACGATGTACAGTGCAGAAAACTATTGGGTCACAGTCAGTGTAATTGTATGCTACTTCAAGGGCTGAAATCATGCTCGCTATGTCTTTAATGCAGATCAGTATCTTCCTGAAGAACACTAAGCAAAGAGCTGTGCTGCTGAGGATCAAACCACCACCTTTACTACATGGAGCAGTCTTTTCTAACACTCTGACACACTGGCTGCATGGTTTTTACACCCCCCCTCTCTGCCCTCCTTTCTCCTCTGACGTAGCCCTTTCCTCCATATCTCTACCAAGTCAGATCGTATTTCAGAGCAACTTAAAACCCCATAAACATCAAAGTGTCAAACCCAAGGCCTGCTTTTTTTTTAAAGACAGGCCAGGGCAGCAGGCATTGGCTCAAGTTGGCATGCACTGGCACATTTTGGTCCACATTGGCAAGAGAGTGGTACCTACTCAATGGCTGCCAAGTCCTAGAGGACTGCCAAAGAAACTTCAAATGACCGCTCTCTCCTTCTGTGTTCCCATTTCACTCTCCCCTCCTCCCTATTTTACTCTCCTACCGCCATTGTCTGTTTGTCTTCCACTCTCTCTTTTACTCTTCATCTCTTTGTCTCTTCCTCTTTCCACTCGCTGTCTTTATCTCCTGCTCAGAGTCTGTTAATCTGATGAAGAGAAAGGTTAAACATTTGGCTGGCATTAGAAAACACCCTTGTGAAAACTATGTGTGTTTCTTGTGTGCGAGTGTCCACAGAGAGTAGATTCATCCTCTAATCCAAAGAGAGACAGGTGGTTCTTCTTACTAGCAATACCACAGGGGAATAGCTGAGAGAAACACTACACTGGTTGTGTGTCAGTGCCTTCCAAAATTTCCCATATGAGCATTTTCTATGAGTTACCTCTGTTGTTCAGGTTTGATTCAGTTTATGCAACCAAGGCCTGGTCCATACGTGCATGGATAGGTTTTTTTTTGTTTTTTTGTTTTTGTTTGTGTTTTTTTTGTTACATATCTTCTTTTAAGGCCTTTTAGCTAAAGAAAAACAGAGTTCTTGTAAAATGCCTTCCTAGTTGAAGATGTTCAGAAATTCCATTTTCAGTGTTGATGCATAGTCAGAAAAACAGATTTTGGCTTGTGATGAGAGTGTGCCCCGCTACATTTTTCTCAAATTACATTTCTTGCAATGGCGGACATACTTTCTTGTTTACACATAGATGCAGTAACACTTCTACTGCAGTGTGGACCAAAGGCATCAGAGACCCTGTCTAGACTTGGTTTGTGCATCTTGGGTGATCGGATCTCAAGCAGACAAATAAGACACATCATGATCTACACCTGTATGCTTATATAGATAGAAATTAGATATCTTACTAGCAATACCCTCACAAACAGCCCACATATGAGTCAAGTTTAGACTTGCACCCCAACCATGTACATCAGTGCTCCCCTCCACTTTTACAACAATTATGTCATGAAAACGACCACCACAAGGCCAGCATTGATGATGTATTTTCCTGTTTTTCTGTCAGGACAACAAAATATATGTGGTGAAATGTGTTCTAATCTAGACCACCTCTGCAAGTGGTTTGAGTGATGTGATCACACTGGGTCTTGGACCCTATTGACACTTATATTTAGCTCTGACCACTTGTGATCCAATCGCCCAAGAAGCATTTTAAAACCCAGTGGGTAAATGGGTCAGAATGCACCAGGCGGCCTTCCATTCCATATAGCTTTTTAAGGCTTCTGATTGGCCGATGTCTTATCCTTCTGTGCTTGATTGGCTAACATGGCTTTAGTATTATATCACTGCCTGTTGGTTTGGCACGGTCTTGACGGCACTTCAATTGTGTTTTTTCGATTAATTTGGATCCATGGACACTGAAGATGAGGAGAATAACCCGCGTAGGTAAACTGACAAAAGCTAGTTTTTATTAAAATGATGCTCAACTTTACTTAAAGGTCTTAGGGCAGTGATGCTTAAAGTACAGACTCCGGTCCCAATCTGGACCAAACAAAAATGGTAACCCAGTGTCTGAGCAAAATATACTTTTCATATGGATCATCTGCGAGACATCAGTGATTCTATTTCACCCAGTGCAGCTTTTCTTTACAGCTTTCTAGCAGTGTATGAAACTGACAGACCAATTGCATGCTTTGTAAATCTTCCCACATGATGCTGCTCAACCAATCAAATCTGTGCATTCTGATAAGCATTGCAACTCTATTGAGTGAGTAAGATGCAAATACACACACAGGAGAGAGACGAGATGAGAGACGGTGGGAGAAAAAAGGCAGTGCCAGAAATGTTATTTCACATGCCATGCTCTAAAAAGAGAAAACTAGACAGTGAAAACAGAGCATATGTTTACTCTTCCCAAGACCAGTATGCCTCATATGCTCTGAGAATGTGATGATTACCAATAGCAGCAATGTGAAGCGCAACTACGAGACAACGCATATATCTTTTGAGCAAACATCTGAACAACAAACAACATCTGAACTCAGGGCACAGAAACTCAGGCCATAGTAAGCAATGTTCCCCCGAATGTTGCTGGGATTATTATGATTGTCAATTAAAGAGGGAAAGAAAGAGACAAGGAGGTGTGAAAGCTGTTCAATATTTAGGATGGGTGAACTTAAAAGAATCATTCCATTTCAATGAGAAAAGTGACAATAAATGTTGTTGAAATATTACTGAGTTGCACTTTCTTTATTCTTATTGTCAGCTATTGACTACTTACAGTCGTTGATAAAACTTCTAGGGTGCTTCAATACATGGCACTGAATCACAATGCAGATTAGACAGCATGATTTCCAGACTTCGGCTTAAAAAACTTTCGCCAACTCTTTGCAATCTAACTGTTAAAGAGAAAAGATTGTGGTCGGGGTTAAGACCGGATGCATATTGTGGTCTCCTGTGTAAAACTCAGCCAAGTCAAATGATCAATCCTGAACTTTTGTAGATGTCCATCTAGTGTTGCCTTTGCTCATAGAAGAGGGCAGTCATGACTTATATGAGCCTAAAAAGTCACCCGTAAGGTAAATGTTAACATCTACCCCTGTTTGACCAGATAGTTCAACCCTGTCTGCAAGGAAATTATGCTTATATGTCCACAACAAAATGTTTGCTTTCAAAGTTTTATACAGACAAACATTACCTTGGTGGGGCTAATTGTTGAAGCTATTACATTTACATTACATTTGTGCTAAAAGAAAAACTGTCAACTGCATTCCTGCCGTACTTTTGATTTGATTTGGAATTGATTAATATATCAACTCACAATATATGAGCTCATCTCTGCAGGCTGTAATGTGTTTTTTCCGAATCTCCAAATTTACATCAAATCACACCCTAATGTGCAGTGATTGGATGGTACAACTGTACTGTGATTGGCCATCCAGACCTGACAGACAATGGTCGCTCAGAGATATGTCAAACGTTGATAATCCTTTGATAACACCCTTTGAAAATGAACTGAGAGGTTCCAAACTACTTTAGATTTATGATTTGGTCTGAGAATGTCAGACTATCCATCCCCACCACCTCCATACTTGCATTCGGTACTAAAATACGATCGCTTCAGTGCATTTCCATTGAACTCAATCCAGGCAGCAATTTCCACAACAACCTAATTGAGAAAGCAAATTAGTATTACCTAAACATGTATTAGATGATGGGGTCGGATGCACAAGAACTAGCCTAAAGATCCCTGTTTGCATTTCCACCATGTCTGAAGGACTGTGAAGAGTCGGGCAATTAGTCTATTTACAAATCACGTCTGCAATGCAATTTTCACAAAGAAATAAACAACACAGTCATCATCGTTATTACTGTGAAAGCTGCTCATTGAGTTGGATGAAATGAACTGACACCAAGGAGACATGTAGAGGTGAATGAAAAGGAGGCTGGAGACTCCAGAGTGTCTGAGTCCAAAGAAGCTGCATTATGCTAAGCAGTTTATGGATATATATTTGCTTTAGATTGTAGCAGCAAATTAAATTTAGTTTTTCTTGTCCACTTTGTTCATGTTCTCAATGCCAAAACTAAAATTGGGTCCCTGGGAAAGTTCCTTCCGGCTAACGGGCTCTTGGCGATCTTATACCTTTATTATGAAACTCACTGAAGAGAGATAAAAAGGAAGCAGGGGGGCAGAGGGAGAGAAAGAGAGAG
>CAFUXE010000109.1:697061-709640 GCA_903364295.1 Serranus cabrilla | reverse complement strand
AACATAGGGCCATGGGAACATAAGGTCTTGGGAACATAAGGTCTTGGGAACATAGGACCATGGGAACATAGAATCCTGGGAACATAGGGTCTTGGGAATATAGGGCACTTGGAACATAAGACCCTGGGAACACTGGACCATGGAAACACACAACCTTTAGAAACTTTGGACCCGTAGAACATAGGACTCTTTGTAATTATATACCATATAAATTTCGGGAACATAGTACCCAAAATGACCTCAGTTAGTACCTAGCTGTTGAACTTACAAAATAGAGCTGAAAGAGACTGAACATCAGATCTATAATTGTTGGGTGGACACAAACACAACTCAAAATGAATGATGTCGCTCCCTGCATGTTGTGTGTGTTTATAGCTCTCCGCTTGCTGCACAAGTTTAGCTTCGAGCCACAATAATAAACAGTCATTCTACTTCTAATTAAGTTAAAAATCTGTCACTTGATAGCGTTATTTTCCAACTTGATGCCCTCCAGCAGTGCCAATGCTCTCTTACACACCAGGTGCCAGATATCACAGATCAGTTTGACATGGTCCTGTCACATCAAATAAAGCCCTGACTGAACATATTTGTCATAGAGACCCATGTCTGGATAACGAAATCCCAGGACTTTAACAGATAGATGACGCCAGCAGTTTCCATGACTGGAAGGGGACGAGGCTTGTGAGACAGTGAGGATTTCTGATCTTGAGAGAGAGAGAGCAAGAGAAACAATAGAGAGAACTAAGGCCTCTTTCTACCAAACTTTTCTCACACACCTCACACATTTATGATGGCAAAAGAGAAAAAGGGAGAGATGCTGTATGTGGAATAATGAACTCCTACACCTGTCACATGCTGCTGACAGTCTCCCGGCAGCTTCACTTTCCCCTCTCTGTCGTTCTGTTCCTCACTCAATCTCTAAATCTGTTCTCTGTATCTTCCTCTCACTCCACCTACTGTACCTACCTACCGCTCGTTCTCCGTCATCACTTTGTTTCTCTCTGTCTCTCAGCCTCTCTACCTGTCTATCTACTGAATATTTTAAATCAACCGCAGTGGAATTGCTGAACAGCAGCAGGAACAGCCTGGGAGCACGACTTAATCTGACGCGAAAAAACAGCACATTGGTGTTGTGCTGCCTGCTTATGTGAGCTGTCAACGCCTTTAAACACAAACACAGTCAGAATGACAAAAGTGAAAAGTCATTATTGTATTTTCTTAAATTCTACCGACCTTTTCTTTTTATCTGATAACCCTATTTGGGGCTTCAACATAGACACTGCCGTGGACTCATGGAAGGTCAGAGTGAAGGCCACGTGATTTATTCTCAGGGCCAAAAAGATTTGAAGAATATATGAGAGAGGAAAGGATGGAAGTATTGAAAGGAAGAGAAAGAGGAAGAGAGGTAGCAAGGCCAGTACACATCAAGGTCCTTTCAGCAGTTGGAAACTGTAATTCGTGTCCGTGTGTGTTTCCAGATAACTGTCCTCCAAAGATGCTTCAAAACAACCACATTTAATCTGCCCTCACTGGAAAATGTTAAAGTTAAAGGTTAGGAGTTTTTTTGTTAAGTGTTAAGGGAAGCAACTGACGATTACAGTCAATAAAAATAAGTGTATGAGTTTTTCAGTGAAGTGAATTTTTTTTTAAGGGAATAAAAATGTGTGTATTGATAAAGTTGTGTGGCTGACAGACTGACAGAGTTTGGCAGGTGACTGTGGTTGTCCTGTGTGGGTTTGTTTATGCCAGTCCTTCTGAAGTCTGACATGCTGGAGGGGGAAACCGTGCCACCAAACCTGGCAACCTCGCTCTGTGTCCGGTCACCTTTATTACCTGCTGCTACTCCCACAGTCACCCCTAACACACACACACACACACACACACACACACACACACAATACGTTATACTGCTACTGCATTGCAGAGGCTTGTGTTTTAAGATGAATACTTTTGGATAAAAACACATGGAATGAAATTACAAAATAAAAGACTTTAAGGATCAAACCAGTGGCTCGATTCTTTCTCTGTATGACTCCTGATAGAAAACGTGTTGGTAGTAGTAGTTGTAGTAGTTGGAGCCCTTTGCCGCAGTTTAAATTATGTGACTGGTGGAGCCCCAAAGAGAGGTAAAAATCTCAAATTTCATGAATAATATATCAGTCACATGGGTCATTTTTCTATATAAAGACTAGTTTTACTGTTTGCCTGTAAAAATGTAAAAAGGAAATTACCATAATGTAAGCATTATATATAAGTTAGTATTTGTAAGTGAGAAATGTCAAAGTAAGAGGTAAAGTAACAAATAGATTTTAAAAAGTTATCAAATAATTATAATGATAAAAGAAAATAACTAATAATAATGATAATGATTCATA
The DNA here is from genome assembly GCA_903364295.1 of Serranus cabrilla. Taxonomy (NCBI): domain Eukaryota; kingdom Metazoa; phylum Chordata; class Actinopteri; order Perciformes; family Serranidae; genus Serranus; species Serranus cabrilla. The sequence goes on along the minus strand of CAFUXE010000109.1, from coordinate 707,265 downwards.
AAAAAGAAGTTAAATATGGTAGATGGAAGCTGATTTCAGAACAGTAGTATAAACTAGAGAGTTGTTTCATGACACAAGTTCTGCTAAATAATAAAAGAAATGTGTATTTAAAAAAAAAATATATAATAAATTACATTTACTTGTTATAGAGAATGTTAAATTCAGTTTAATTTCAAATATACTGCCCAGTATAACAAATAATAAAAGTGCCTGACAGGGCTGAACAATCTATAAATCCCACAGGAGCTGAATACTTGTTTCACTCATGGTCATGTGTATTGTCACTCATTTCTCCTTTACTGCGATTAAATCACTGCACTGGTCCATAAATAGCACTTGTGCTGTCACAAGCATTTTGTTCAGTGAAGTGCTGCACAAATGATCATTGTTATTTAATGAGATGCACGTAATTGACAGTACAAATGTTTAATAACTCATGCGTACATTATGAGCCATGTTTGTTTGTCTGCATACATCCTTGATGTAATTAATATGACAAGTGATCTAATTAAAGAGCCGGGGTGAGGAAAAGGAGAGCAAAGTATTGACTGGCTGATAAAAAGAGATGTGGGTGTGTGTGACAGTTCAGCAATAGGGGGCGCCATGGAGGCGGTATCTGAAAAAAAAAGAGTCGCTGGATGTTTTGAGGGCAGAATAACTTGGATTTCAGGATAAAGTGGAAAGTAAGTAAAGGATTAGACAGATAATTGGAGTCAACCTGATTAATTTACTTGCTTTAGCTTCCTGGCCTCTTCTTGAGTTTGACATTTGCTTAAGGCGAACTTAAAATTCCCCTTGAAAACATGCCCTAAGCAGATCGTTTGAAGCTTGTGTGTTGACTCACAGATAGAGCAGAGAAAACTTTGCTTCTGGACCATTTCTTCTTTATTTTTCTTCAGGGCACAGTTTCTGTCAGCTTGTATCATCTCATTCAAATCCTAATGCTCAAGGCTCTAATGATTGAACATTTAGTTCAAATTATTTACTTGATTAGAAAGTCAGAACGGACCTTTAATGATTCTGTGCTGGACTCTGAGTAAAAACATAAACTGCTAAATTACATCATTTATTATTATACCATTTGAAAGATGCTATAATTCATATTTCCATGTTGATGATGAAAAATAAACAATACTTGCAAAAGTAAAATAACAAATTAATAAAGACATTAATAAAAACAAATTAACAAAAAATGCAAGTAAATTATGTAAGAATAAAAGTAAATAGATAATAAATGGCAAATAGAATATAAAAATAAATACAATTAAAAAAATTATATTAATTAATTATTATTATATTCAATTAATTCATACCCAATTTTTTTTATATATTTTTGATACATTTAATGGGACATTGTTTATTTTATTAATTTTTTAAATTAGCTTTCGCCCTCCATTCACAAAAAATAGACAAAACTAGATTTTCAATTATTTTATCATCCACATTCTTCCTCCTACTTTGACGACATTCCTCTTTTTTTTTTTAATTTTCCAAGTTAAAATTAATCACACATCCACTTTTATAGAGTGTGTTTGAAAGTGTGTGCCTGCTTGTGCTCGTGTGCACCTGTTCCTCCTCCTCTGCGCTGCAAAGAGGAAGTAGTGCCCTAATTACCCAGAATTCCCAGTGGATGATCCGACCAGTTTACGCTCATCACAATAAATTACACTCACCTCCCTCTCCACTGCCACACCAAGTCCTTCTCTCTGCCTGTCTCTGCTCACACTCTTTACAACAGCATGCTGTTTATTTATAAGACTTCATTGTGCAATTCTCAAGGGGAGACATTCAGCGCGATGGGAAACACCTGTTTACAGCCGCACACACATAAACACACACTGAACACAAACACATCCATATAAATGTAATATGTATCTAGAACCCTGTCCGTGTTTTTACTGACATTCCTGATAAAAATAAGATCTTTCTCAGCTGCTTTAATTCCTTTTCCCATTATGACTTCCTTTTGGACCACAGAGCTGCAGATTTGTGGAGGAGCATGTTTCCATGCACATTAATATTCCACTAATACCCCACCTACTAAAATATTCTGGCTGTGAGGTGACTTATGTAAACACCATATTTATTTAATATGCTGGATATCAACATTCCGCATCAGGAAGCAGCTATATAATGTTGTGGCATCTAAACACTTCATATACAGTAGCTATATAGTACAAACTGCTGCAGGGGCATGCTGTACTCTGACATCTGTCATTTACCGTAACTTTACATTTTGTGACAGTCTGCTGACGTGAGCTGACTTGATGTACTCAGATACAGTATCGCTCTGAAAAAGTGCTGGCAAAAAAATGTCATTTCTGGAGCGGCGCTGAGAGTGATGTGTTATTTGCTTTTCAATAGAAGCAAATATCCTGTGATTTCTCGGGGAAAGCTGATAAAATTAAGAGACACGTAGAAAGTATACCTTAAAGAAAACCTCATTACTGTTTGGAGAAGCAGACGTATCTTCTCCTCTATAAAGTCTGCCTGCCATTGGTTGTCATGCAGTTTAAAGTAGCTATGGAAGTGAATGCACTCATTTGGTGAGTCTTACTAACTTTTTCTGCCTACTGATGCAGCATGGCATATAGTAAGTATTAAAGCATCACTGTTTTCCAAGTTGGAAATGTAAATGAAGAGTTTATCTAAAATTGCTTACAGTAGTTGGGAAAAAGTGAATATAATGACATTAGTAAAAAAAAGTTTAAATGTAGCTTCATATTTAGAGTCCTACAATTAGCAACACAAGAGCTTCCAACACATGGTAAATGTTAATGTAAAAACTACTTTAGTTTAGTCATGTTTAGACTGAAAAACCTATGGCTAGGTTTGGAAAATTCAGGGTTTGGGCTGAAAAGTAAAAAGTGTGTTTGTTGTGTAACTGAAGTTTTGTACATAAATCAAAGTGATCCCATCTCAGTGTATTTCATTTCCACCTTCCTTTCTTTTTGCCCCATTCAGAGCATATTCTAACATATAATATTCTATATTCTGACTGTTAATCAGGAGTGTGTTGGACACCCAGTCATGATGCACTCAGCCATTATCAGCTTCACTTCAGCTGTCTGGCTACTCCTGCCTCCCACTTTTCATTACTATGTGATCTTATTTAAGTAAGTTTTGTACATGACATAAGTACGTCATGTACGTTAACTTACATATAAGTCAACACGAACAGTGTCCACTGGGTCAAAGTTGTCGCTACGGACTTTACCACTCTTTATACTTCATCACCTCCTTCCCTCCAGTTCATCCCAGTTTACTGGATTGTGGTGACGTAGCAAAGTGAGTGATTGCATTTATGAGTGGAATGGGCTGAAACACACTGTTTAGTGATAAGATATTATCTCTGGTGATGGGAGGAGGCTGAACTAGAGTGAATTTTTGGTAGCTTCATATCCAACACTAGCTGCCAAGTCTGGTGCTTTGTGAATGCAAACAGAGAAATTCAATGATGCCTGTGCTGTTTTAAGTAAAGTGGTACAGACAGTCCATAGTAATGTGGTATGACCTATATTTTGAATGATGTTTTGCACATTTAGATCTAACACCTTATGTTTCAATCACATTGTTGTTTTTTTCAGATTTCTACAAAAAATAAAAATAAAGCAAATAAAGCATTGATTAAAGACATGATTCATCCTCATGCTTAATTTAAAAAAGATATAAAAAGATTTGTTTTGTTGGCCATATCAGCCAGTTCTAATTACAGTAACGCTCTATCTTCCTGTCTTTGTCATGCAGACACTACTGCCACATCAAAGTCTTCCTCACAGAAACCACACCAAGGACTTTGCTGATGAAAAACACTCACCATAATGGACTAAAATCTACTAAAAGGCACCTGACACCCTCTGCAGAACTATATTGTGGATAAAAAAGTGAAAAACACAGATGACATTGTAGACTGCCCTTATCTGGGTCAAGAGAGGCTACTTCATCCCTATAATGCACTGTATATATGGACCGAGGCAATCATTAGTGTGAAAGGGCTTTTACACGCCAGCGAGCATTGTGCAGGATTAAGCAACACTAACATGGCCCCAACTCTTATAAAATGCAGTTTTGAGTGGCACAGTTGCAGGTTCAAGGTTGTTTTAGCGAGTATGTTCAATGCTCACGTTTCAACAAGCAGGAAAACCCTGCTGGCTACAAGGATGGAATATGGAGTGTGTTTTGTGTTCATGGTATATGTGGTTGGAACAGGTGCAGTGGTGCTTTACAAGTGAGCGCTAAACCTGAAGTAGTCAGCGAGGCCAGTGGAAGTCTCTTTAGTTATTTTTTTATTGAAAAAAGCTGATTTTTTTGGCTTCATGTGGCATAGAACAACTTTCATAAGAATGAACAGGGCGCTACCTCAGATGCACGTGTAATATAATGTGTACACTCATTGAATAATAATAATTTGAATAATATCTTTCTCGTTCTGACTTACTTACTGTTGCAGCATTTTATTGAATAGCTGATTAATCATGCAAATCCCTAAATAAAATATCACAATATTTCAAATTTACACCTGTCCCACAAATCCTTAGAATCACTAATCACGTGGACTGAAAATGTTCACTATTTTTCCGCACCTTCAGCTTATCCTCATTCATCTGTGCTGCTCTAAATGACTGTCACACTGTCTGTCAATCAGAATAATGCAAAGTGGGAGGCAGGAGTCGCCAGACAGCTGAAGGGCTTTGTAACACAGGGTGTCACATTGGTCAGAAATAGACTGTTATAATGGCTGAGTGCATCATGACTGGGTGTCCAACACACTCCTGATTAACAGTCGGAATATGTCAGAATATGTTCTGAATGGGGCAAAAAGAAAGGTAGCTGGAAATCAAATACACTGATATGGGAAGTAATGAAAGGGAGGAGGGTAAATAGAGGTTGAGGGATGTTTGACTCCTCAGCAGAGGGGAGAGCGGGGAGTGACGAGAGCAAACGAGAGATGACAGAGAGAGGTGTTCCCTTGGAAAAGACAGATGAGGAGATGGGGAAGACTGGCAGGAGGAAAGACAGAGCGAGCAGAGGGGGAGGGAGTGAGAGGGAGGAAGACAGAGAGGGAGAGACAGCCTGTCTTCATGGAGAGTTGTGAAAAGAAACAAGTTGTCCAAGAAGATTTATTCTGCTGAGAATAAAAAAAAGCTTCATTGGAGAGAGCAGTTTAAAAATCAACATGTGTGCCTCGAAACTCTCATTCAAAACTCAATTAGACAAATTTATATTTTTCCAAAATATGGTCCACTTCCCCCCTGGTGTCATGTGTCCCTGTGAGAATATTTAAGTCAGCTCCATCTGGGCTGTAATTTAGCAGTTATTTGTACAAGGAGCAATAAACTTTTATGTTTTAATGGCGCTTGTATAAGCCACGATTCATTAGCAATATCTTTTTGGATTTAACTCAACCTCTCAAATAACAGTGAACTTGAGGGAGAAACGCTTTACTCGAGCAGTACAATTTTTAGCCCTGAAATTTGGCTTCGATGGATCAAAAAATGATGTCTGTCAGGGGAAAACACATCATCCCAGATAACAGTGTTCCCCGCTGCAGTGCTTTCAGACCCCAGTGGTGTTGGTGAGTCGCTGAAAAAGCATCTCAAAGCTCTTAACGTTTGGCTTTCTGTCCAGGAGAGACATCGTGGACTGCAATCAGACGTTTTTCGGGTGCAGCTTGGTTGTTGAAAACATGTAGTTTTACGGGTAATGTGTCATCTCTTCAAAAGCTTTTATTGTGCAAAGTACACTTTCTCCTGTGAATCTCATCTCTTACAGAGGGCTTTCAGGTGATAGCAGCCATGTTTTAAACATAACCGCAACGCCATCTCAATTAGAGGAGTCGACGTGATTCTGTTCTGCTCTACAGTTGAATGGGTGCTCATTATTTCTCTGCTGGTGCATCAGTCAAGCTCTGTTTGGCTGTTTGGATATCAGCTTTAATATCTGATCACTTTACCATCGCTAAAGACAGTTTGATGTCTTTCAATTAGTAGCATTTCTTTTACATACATACACACTGTAAAAACATTATGCCCTACAAATTGGAAAATCCACAAAAAGCCTAATTATTTCCTGTCCTCCATTCATGCCAATGAGCTCAATTCCCAAGTCCTGAACTTCTGAGTTGTAGGCCTGATGCGTTTTTCATCAAATGCAATGGCATTTTCAAACCAGGGTAATACATACGAAATTCCCCAAACTCTTTTGCTTTTTAAAATGTATTTATTTGCTCTTTATGGGTCTGTCCAACCTGGTCTCGTCGTAGAAATAACTACTTTACACTTTCAAATGATGTGCAGTAAATAAGCCAAAATCCATTTTTGCATGCATATGAGACACACAGGAGCGTTTCTAACAATAGCGACCCTACAGACAGCAGGACATAAGGTTTGGTTTTGTAAAAACTGAAGTTTCATTGAATTTAGAATACAAAACCACTGGTCTAAGTTTAGGGCAAATAAGTCACTGGTTAGGTGTTTGGAAAGAGACTAAATAAATGCATGTAAAAGGTGTAAAAGTGAAGCAGATACAAGGACAATGTGACTACTGGGAGTGCGGTACTTACATAAAAACGTGATGTTAAGTGATGTTTGAATCACATGGTTTACTTTTGTAAACCCCTCCCATCCTAAGTGCAACTTTTGTGCTTTTAACTCCGCCTCTGCGTCATTCATCATAACTACAACTGTTAAAGGACGCCAATAACTCCAACCACAAACATGGGGATTGGTTGGCGAATCATATGAACACAAAAAAGATTTTTGCTTATTCATTCCATATAATTTAAAGGTCTGAACTTGTTATTTGTACACAGATTGAAGAATTTGGGTTGGTCCTGTAACTTGATTGGATGATGTCGACTTGAGCTTTTCCAAGTCAAAAGACTTTGGTCCTAGTCAAATAAGTCATTATGTTGAAATTTCGAGTTTAATTGCAAATCTTTTTTGATTTGTAGTCGAGTCTAAAGACATCAGATTTGTAACTTGACCCTGAGTCAGGTCTGACATCTTTTCCTACCTTGGTGGTTTAGTGTGTGGTTATTACATCAGTATAATATAGTATTATAATAAACACATACAGCTAATAGATCTATGCAGTGGTTGACAGGGGATTAACATTGCTACAAATGCTACAGAGTCTCAGTCCTGAGATGTGAATCCATTCTTCTGGTTTGTTATTTTTCTCTGCATTACTTGTTGATTATTCTCAGGAATATTATATAATCCCATAACTCTGACCTTTAACCTCCCCGTTTTATTTATTGAAGTTTATTCTGCTTTTGCACTCATTGCAAGTCACTTTTGAAACGACTTTTGTGTTTTTTTTACACATCATTAGGCTGCAGCTTGATACATCAGAAACAAACTCAGCTAGCAACTCTCATATTAAAGAGTTAGGGTGACATTTCGAATTGTACTCTGTTACTTTTTCTTTGCCAGACAGAAGTTTTGGAAAAAAAGTCAATGTCAGTGGAGGAAAACGCAGTGGAAACACGAGGAGTAAAAGAGCTGAAGAGATATATCGAGACATAGAAGGAAAAGAAGCCGAGAGAGTGATTCTCTCTTTGCTTCTGAAGGACGGAGGAAGAGTTGCAGACACTGCACTTCCAATCAGATAGGAAAAGACCCAGTCATCAAGGTTTAGACTGAATATATGTGTGTGTGTTGGCACGTATATGGAAGGGAAAAGTGTGTGCTGGTGTGTGTGGGGCTCTGCGCTATGGTTCTATATGAAGGATGTGTCACTTCTGCTTCTATGTCGGTGATTTACTGCGTGTGTATGTGTGTTAGACAGAAGCTGTCAAACGAGTGCTGACACACAGCAAGTACATAGTGAATAATTTAGGAATATGTAAGATCAGATCCGCACGTTGATGAATTCTGCAGGGAAATTAGAGAAGAAACGAGGAATCTCGAGTACGTTGAACTCTGAGATGCTGTCAGACATGAGAAACAAACTTCACTTATTCTACATGGCTGTTCACGCCCTCTCATATGCATCCAGAATATTAAGTAAACTAATCGGACCAGAACTGAGATTATATCAGACATGAGCTTCCAGTTACCAGATATGAACAGGAAACAAGTCATATTAATCAAAGTTTTGACCTTGTGAGTTCACATCTTCAAGTTTCCAGCTTCTGAAAATGAAAAGGTGAACATCTACATCCCTAAAACTCACCGCGGTAAGATATAGTTCGATCTCATCTGAGCAAAAGTGCAACACAGCTCATGCAGCGTGGCTAAAATTTGCACAGTCATCTCAATCAAAACAGCATTACATCCGATATTCTTGAATAATGATGGCAGGTTCACTGCAAGTAAACATCCTCAATCACTATTCTCAGCATAATGTTTTCCACATATTCTCTACAGTATTTAAAAAGTTTCAGAGATAGAGATGTTTGGCCAAGGCAGAGTGTGTGTGTGTGTGTGTGTGTGTGCAAATTTTAACCATCTCAATAGCAGACTGGATGTAGCAGAGCTGAACGGTGCCAACTTCTGTGGCGCAGCCCGTGGGACGAGCTCTCCACACTCACACACACACATAAAGGACACGCTGCCATATGGGATGTTGGTCCAACTTAAACATCCATCTTGACTGACACCTCCTCCCCTGTGTTTGTGTCTGTGTGTGTGAGAGCTGGATGAGGAAGAGGAAGCAGATTGAAATGGTGGGATGAGAACAGAGAGAGAGGGAGAGAGAGACGGCTATGAAGGGGACGGAAGGGCCGAGGTCAAAATATGGGAAGTTTAGTTCTTCCAAACTGTCTTACTTTGGGAGCGCCTCATTTACTCCCCCTTGCACAGCAGGTGGACAGGAGGACATCTGGGAACAAACCCACTGGTTCCAGGTGGTGAGAGGGTGAACACATAGTGCTTCTTAACTAAGTTAAGAGGAACATTTGCTGCATATAAGACTTTAAATAAAGTGTATATTCTGGAAGTTTAAAGCAGATGTAAACATCTTCAACGCCTATATTTCAGTTTATATTTAATTGTGTTTCAGCAAAAAGAAAATATACAAATTCTGAAATATACATATAGTTTTGGCACTGGGAATAATTGCTTTGCAATACCAGCCCACAGTTTTCACATTCCTCACTGCGGTGTAACAGATGATGCTTCCTCTCTGCATAACATCTGATAAAATCACCCATTAAACTGCATTGGTCTTAGCTTATAATTTGGAAAAAGATTGCAACCATTCTGAACAGGGTGTAAAATACTGTATATCGTGAGCTATATAACAAAATAGCTTCGGAATAAACTTAAGATGCAAAATAGGTCAGGCAGTAGCTGAAATACGAGAGTAATCAGGCCAAACATTCCAGTTCCCTGTTGTTTTGTTGGATATGGTTTTGCACAGGTTTGCCCAGCTTTCCACTCTGGTCTCTAATAAAGTGCAGTAAATAGATGTCAGTCAGATTCTTTAGAAACTCAGGTGAGTTTGAAAATGTTACTAAATCATAAGCCCAACCAAAAGGAATCATTCCTGCAGATACATTTCAGCATTTAAATTCAACTTCTGTGCATTGGTTGGCTTCAAAGAGTCATCTACATGATAATTCTGTTATTTTTTTCAAGGAACATACATTTTAAAACCCTGATAAGCTACATGATAACCTTTGGAGGAACTGTAGTGCCTGTGAAGGGGAATATCTGGTGTTGTGTCTGAATATATGCAGCATGACACCATCTTTAAACCTTTAGTACTATTAAATATCCAATTTACTCCGGTCTATTTAAACGTCTGACTTTTGGATTAACTTGATTGCACTACAAACTAAAAATTCCCATCTTTTATCTCTTCAGACTGACTGCACCCAAGAGCTTTGGTAAGCAACCCATACAATTTTGGGGAAAACGATACGCCACTTGTAGTGTAAGTGTTTGAATTTTTTTTTTAACAAAGAGCCCCGAAGCATGTTTTAGTTGAAAGGAGCTGTTAATCCCCAAGTTGCCTAGTTAGATCAGGGATAAAATCAAGACGCACTTGTCTTATATCTCCCCTTACAAAATATCAATAAACCATCTCATAGTTCGGCAACAGAGCAACAAGATTTAATCGGACAGCTGAGATTACTATCACACACATTATCCCCTGCGGCTACAACATAATACAGAGATGATAAAACTCATCTAAAACACAGAGGAGAGGAGAGGAGAGGAGAGGAGAGGAGAGGAGAGGAGAAAAAGTGAGAAAC
>CAFUXE010000109.1:682397-696893 GCA_903364295.1 Serranus cabrilla | reverse complement strand
CACACACAAACACACATTTAAGCAAGGCAGTATAGTTTTAAATGACTTCACTGAGGATGTGTTACATGCAGACTCATGCCTGCACTTACACACATATGCAACACATGCATATAAATATTCTCTCTCTCCTTTTATGCAGATGAAATATAAATGTGTGTGCTGCACCCCACTTACGCTACACACACAGACACACACACACACAGGTCTCAGGTCTTTGATCGAGAAAATAGGTCAGCTAAGGATATGTATGTTCACAAATGTGTCTGTTTCTTTGTTTGTAAGCCAAAGCCGAGTTATTTAAAGGATTGCAGTCACTGCAAATATCTCATGTGTTACTGCATACCTGCTGCATTACTGCTGCAGTGGTGCAAAAACGTTGTGAGGGTGCAGTGTTCGTGACATCCTGTTGATCTCATAAGAAAGCACAGCAATAGCCGGGTATATTGAACGGTGCTTAGGAAATGAGCCAGTACACATTAGAAGCGTGTGACAGAAGGTGTCAGCAAATCAGTATTAGATACTCAAAAATGTTAAGTAAATAGTCACACATTTTTTTTTAAAAGGTGTCTAAAGGTGTTAGAAGAACATTTGTATCTGTTATCAGCTGGTTGCCACCTGATTATTAGTGTGCATGGGAGAAAGAAATTTGCATCACATTTCATCAACATGCCTAAAACCCTGAAATGAGTTATTATTGCTGTACTTCCAGTTGCCTTGTCTCAAGGTCAATGTTATTTTGAATGGGTTTTTTGGGTAGATGACTAAAGCTCTGTGTGCGATTGCATTTACTCCTCACTAATCTTAAAAGCTGTGTTTATTTGTCAACAGTATTTACCCGAACAAACCATCTACATATCATAAACTTTTGTTTATCTGTAATAATCTCTTTTGGAACCGGGGCGATGCTAACTTCCAGGTTGGCTTAACAAAATACATCATTTCTGCAGCACTCTAGAATTTGAGGCTCTGACTTTCTCTTTGAAAATAATACAACATAATGCCACATTATTACTGCTACATGCTAGCTAGAGACTACTGGCAGACTAAATGCTATGCTAACGGTGATTGTGGTGCTTTCAGGTAGATCTGCATGCTAGCACGCTCACAATTATAAAGCTAACATGTTTTACATTTACACATTTACAATTGCTATTAAACACACGTTAGTGTTGTGAAATGGATGACTACTTGGTTAAGGTTTGGAAAAAAACAGGGTTTTGGTTAAACTAGCTAATTCCAATGAGACACAAACACAGGTCTGCTGAGTGGAAGCCATTGTCTGATCCATCCCCTCGTGTTCTCTCTACATGGGACCTTTGCAGCTTTCATTCAATGTTGCTACATCACCAGACATCATTTTGTGGAATAGCTACATATTCCACTTTTTATGAGAACAGGTAAAAGTTGCTCTATGTTCACCATCTTACTTTGGCAAGTTTGCATGCTCATATCTGCTACTTAAAGACAGACTAATGAAAATGTCACTGATGTCTACCTTTGTGAAGGAATACAGGAGGAAGTACAAGTGTATTTGTTCAGCATCAGGGAAAGAAACGTCATGTAACATTAAAATGACCACCAGAAGATGATCATGATTGGTTAGACTGGTCACGGGTGTCACTCAGATTATCACTGGTTGATTCCTCGATTCATTTCCTCTCTCTTTCTCTTTGCCGTACGGCTCTTTTTGTCCGATGAAAAGCTTGAAGGAGGAACAATATCAAATCATTAAATTCCCTCTCCCTTTCTTTCTTTTTTCTCTCCGTCTCATATTGTTCTTCTCTCATTTTCTCTAACTGGCGTCGGCTCTGTGTTGACATTATTGCCATCATTAATTGTGGCCGTCTGTGTGATTGTGTGTGTGAATGTGCACGAGCTTGTGTATCACTGTCCCTGCAGTCAGCTTGAATCACTGCAGGAAACCTAGTTACAGTAGCCAATTAGAGGCCACACACACACACACGTTATTTGTCTGGTGGGCTGCATAGCTAATGTCTGCCCAATATGTGACCATCAAAACAATATTTTTCATTCAACAATTTCTTGCATGATTTCGACATAAAGTAGTTATTCTTTTCCTTTTAACCCCAGTGTCTGTATATCTGCCTACCTATCTGACTGTCTGTCTGTCTCCATCTCTTTGTTTCTTGATTTTTCAGACAGTGAGGAGCCAATTACCGTCCAGGGGTCTCTGAGCTCCTTCCTTCCAGCCTCCTGCTGGTTGGCTTCGAGCTGACCAATCAAAGGTCTCATGGGGGGCAAAACGCTGACCCGGGTAAATGTCATCTTGCTGAGTAAAGAAGTCTCTGCCGTTTAATTTAACATGCATATAATCTACACACTACAGTCAGCCCACGCATTTTCTAGTTCAATGCTCTTGTGTGCTCATGTATGATAATATGGTCTCCTGTACCTTGATTTGTGAAGATTAAGGATTAAGAAAACTGAGTACATACAGTCTGTAATCTGCTGTACATGGGCTTCATTTCTGTGACCAAAGGATAACCCTGCCAGGATTTAAAGAAGATAACAAGGTCACACGAAATAGCTGCACATCCTTTTGCAACCTACTTCATCAGAAATGTTATTTGCCAAAAAGCTAATGTATTAATTTGAGGTGTAATGTGTCATCAATCTATCATAGAGTCTTTGGGGGCAAACACTGTTATTAGGATTAGTATGAGAGTGAAAGGCTCTATAAAGCTGCGCTTGGCTTGGCTCCAGACTTGTGATTTAGAGTGGCTCTGTTTGTCCAAATCAAATTCTAATTTTAGATGCATTTTCCTTCCACGGTAATGGATGCATCAATAATTACAGTCACAACAGAATCAAAGGCTTTCCATTTGATTAAGTGTCTTTTAAAGTATTAGTGTAAAAAAAGTAGTGTTTCTCCATTACTGTATGTGCAGGAAAAGAGTGGATTTAAAAGCTGCACCTCTCAGTCAGTAAACATGACAGATTGTTTGATAATCCTCGGTTAGGCAAAGCTACCCAGTAGTTCCAAACCATTATTATCATATTTCGCCATATTTTTAATTAAATAATTTAAATTACATTCAATCAATTAAGATACTAACTAAAAAGTAACTAAAAGTAATGTATAAAAGGCTGATAGAGTTAACTGATTAGACTCCTCCTCTCACTTGCTAACTACTTCACTAGATTAAATTATAGTTTGAGACTCTTAATTAAAATATTGAGCAGAGAGAGAATGCTTTGTACTGAATTCCCTGTTGATGGATCCTTGGGCAGACACTGATGAGGACACATTTGTATTTCACTGACATCAACCAATTTCTGTGAAACCACCATGTGCATCTTCCAGATTGGTCCACTTCTGCAACAAGGAGCATTTCTGGTCTCTACAATAGCTACATTTGTATGTCACTCTAACCACAGAAGCCTTGCTAGTTTTCTACAGCTGAAACCCTTTCTGTGTCCATGTAAATCTTTTACATGCAAGAAGGAAGCGGAACTAACCGACTGAAAACTCCCATCCAAGTTCATTTCAGAGCCCTGCTGCTGTAAAAAGGTAAATTTCAGCTGTAGCTACATTTGTATGTTAAAATACCTGCCGTGTAGTCACAAAAGAGTCTGTGCCCTGAATCTCCACTGTGTATCTGTGCACATTGATGTTATATCACAACAAAGCGTGACTAACAAAGTGTAAAGTTCCATTTGGGCTGGATCCAGAGCCTGTTCCCCGTACAGACCGGGCCTTCCATGGCAGCTCCAAGTGTCTCACAGATACTGTAACCACACAGAGGTGTTTGCACCCAGCGACTCAAGCCAAACCCTGCGGTCCTCTGTAACACTGGGACTGATCTGACTGGGTTTGAACACAGGGATGTTCACATGGATACCGAGGCCTGAGGCCAAACTGAGTGGGAGGCATCAAGAGTTGCTTCCTCCCTACTGCACACAAGGGCAACTTTGAAATACAAAACATGTTCTCCTACATCTCGCTTACTCTTCAAGTTTTCTTAGACATCTCTTCCTGTCTCTCTTACTTACTCTGTACATCTGTATCTTCCTTATGTGCGTCAGTGCTCTTTTTCTTTAAATACTCTTCTCTCTTAGCTGCCAAAGATACTTCCTCCCAGCAACCTGAAGAAGACGGAGACGAGGGTTTGAAATAGAAGAAAAGGTTTCTCTGCAACCGCCAGCCTTGCTCTTTCCAGCTCGTCTACTTTTACAATTCATGTAGTCTCACACACAGACAAGCATTGCATGTGTCGGGGTGGTAGAATATGTGTTGAGACAGTGAAGCATTTTGGGGAGATACATTATGTTGCTCCTTACATAATCTTTATTGATAGGGTTTCACACCTTGAGAGCTGAGAGACTCCTTTTCCTCTTCTTTTCTGAAACTCTGCCATTTCTGTGCTCCATGTAACTGAACTTCCCTTTCACTTTGCAATAACCTGCATCTCAAATCTAGATCATGTCTTTACATAATTTAGATGGAATACATTTACTGTATGCTGGACTTTCAAACATGCATCACACTTGAGTGAAACACAGGTTTCATCTTACAGTTTCCAAAACGGGCTGAGGTCTCTGATCCTCTGGCGGTGTGGCTGACCAAGTCTTCATTGAGGCTTGGCTGAATATACATTGGATTTTATGTTTTTTCGGTTTTATGCCTGATTGTCCAGGAGCACGGGCTTCCGCTGGGGAAATTACAGGTTTAGTTTCATTTACTCACTAAAATCCCTCCAAACAGTCCCCTGACTGTCCAGCTGCCAAAAACTAAATGAGACAAGAGAGGAGCTGATAAAAACGTTGATAAGCCCATCTGAGTAGCCGTCATTAGCGGATGGGACATGAGCCAAACTAAAAAGAAATCAAAGTACACTTCAAGTAACTTTTTCCCAATGATGGTTTCTGTAATTTCTACGTGATTCTCATCACACTGATTCAAGTGTTCAAGTGTTTATTTGACTAATAAGTTAAGTTTTACGTTGTTATTTGATGCTATAAAATAAGACTATAACAACATGCTCGAAAGCTGCGATGACTAAGCGGGGAAATACTGCTGCTCCAACCCAGATCACGACCACTCACACTCTAGTGCTAAATGTCCAGTGCAAGATGATGAAGGTAGACATGGATCAAAGATGAGGTCATAAAAGACAATACTTTTTGTAGTAAATACAACAAGGGTTGTTACTTTTTATTCAAAATCAAACCATTTTACTTAACCAAGTAGTGTCTTGTGGTCCAGCAGAGGGTGCTCTAAACATTCACTACAAGCTCAAACTACTGCATGCCCTGCTGAACTATCAGGAAACTAAGCTAGCAATGTTGTTTACCTGAAAATGGAGGTAAAAATCAGTGAGCATACCCATCCAGAGCAGACAGTTATGAAACCAGAGCATCAGTGAAACAGTGTGTTTAAGTATTTTGGGTTCTTTACCATAGATGGCAAAGTAACTAACAAAGACAGGGCTAGAGCTAGAGTGACAAAAAATTGCTACCTGCTACCTTTAATTTTATGTCAACAAATTTAGCTTGAACTTTTTCTTTGTTCATCTTGTTTTGTTTTTAATACCAGCTCTATTTGAAACTTAGCCTCAAATTGGTTTGAAAAGCAACAGCAAAACATATGCCATCATGTTGCATTGTGGTTTGGAGCCATACTAGGAGCTAAATGTTATTGCAGCAGGTTTAATCTCAGAGCCTGCTGCTTTAATTGTCACTAGTGATGGCCAAATGAAGCTTCATAAACCTTCTTTTTAATAATAGATGGTGATCTCTGTTCAACAAATAGCTAAAAGCACGCTGAATTGCTATTTCCCAAGCCTTCTTCCTTCAGTAGAGCACCATCTAGTGGTATCAACAACAGCAACAAAAATGGTTCATGAATCTTAATTTGCACATCACAATTTGTTTGAACATTAATCAATATTTCACAAATCCTCCAACTCTATGGAAGAGCAATACGGAATTGCTCAAGTAGCAGAAAGCTGTAAATCCCACAAATTCGACAGACAGGGTGAACAATGAAATCAAACCTGTAGCTTTAACAGGCTCACAAGGTTTATGTCAGATAACATCAGGGAGGCTGATTTCTTCAATCTACTAATGAGAATGACCCGCCTCCAAATTCTAACAAAGACTTTGAAATTCATCAAAAATGGCTCCTATCCCTAAATCACATTCTTCTTTCCATCTCCTCTCTCATTTCACTCAGTCTTTTGTCACTCTGCTGATAGAAATAGACAAATAGAAGACCTGAGAAGAGTGGTGGAAAGTGATATAGATAAATTGATAGTGATGGAGAAAGATTAGCAATAAGAGAAATTGGGAGAAAGAAGAGATTACAATGGAGGAGAATGCTGCTGCTGCCATTGTATGGAAGGCTAGTGGGGTTATAGCATGTGTGTGGGTGTGCATGCATGTGTGCAGAGGTCACGCTGGGGCTATGGACAGCATTGTGAAAAGGACGATTGGTGTTAAATTGGGGTGAAAAGAGGCTTAGGTAGAGATAGAGAGACTGAGTGAGAGAGAGAGAAAGCAAGAGAGAGATGGTCACCCTTCACTCCACACATGGATTAGAGGCTATAGAGACATTGACAGGCTCAAAACCTGGCTTACACTGCTAAAGCCCTGCAGACACACACACACACACCCACACCCGCAACTCAGTATGTGTCAGTCCTAACAGCTACAGTATATTTAGCAGTGGAAGACAATGCTTGACTGTTTGGCTGTCAAAATGTCTCAGTTTTGCTGAGATGTATCTGCTGATTTGAGGTCTCAACAGACTGGGCACATTTTTAGACTATTCAGATGGGCAATATTCTCAGCATCCATGACAGCAATATTTTTCATGGTACTTTTCTTCCTTTCATTATCCAGCGGCTATGCATACATACAGAATCATAATTCCTTCAGTGGAAAGTCCCAAAGCAACTGTTTACCAAGCAAATGAGTAGACTGATTAAGTACTCTGTGAATTTAAGGCCTGTTGTAGAAGTTTGTAACTAGCCCTGAATGCCAATATGTACTGATCTTTAAAATTAGAACAGTCTTTGCAGAACAGACTTTTCCTACATTATGTATGGTTATTAAACTCTGTGTGTTTAAACAATATTACAGCCACACTAGTGGCTTTATTATCTCTTTTCAGACTCTGGTTTCGTTCAGGATTCCTGGGACATTGGTGCTATCTAACGAACCAGCTCACATATCCACCACTTTTTTGAAGAGTCAAAGGGCAACCAAATAAGGAAAACAACTTCACTTATGTAATACTATTCTTTCATACAGGACATAAACAAACCAGCCACCTGGGAGACTGTTTGACTGATCCATCCAGTCCAACATCAACCCAATGCAGACTTTGTCACTCTTTATACAACAGGGGGCATGTTGCATTAAGTCTGGTGGAAGTATCATTTGAATAAAGTTACCATTCACAAAAAAGCATGCAGATTTGATGTTTAGTGTGATGGATTAGACTGCTCACACATGTTTCCAGTTAATCGAAACCAGTGGCTTCCTTCAACAGGAAAAATACGTCCAAAAAATCATAAACTGTACAAGTATTTGAGAACTTGGGAAAATTGCACCACTTGCGAATACCTTTATTAATGATCAACATATAATTTATAAAGATTTATAGATATATAGATCAGATAAAAGTTATGATAAGAACACATCCAGGCCTCTCTAAGTAATGAAACAGCCCTGAGCTAAGAAGCTAAAAAAGCTAAGAAACAGCCCTTTAGAAAGAGGGCTTATTCGAAGCCTATTGACTTGTTAATAATGACCTGAAACAAATATATATATATAGATCACTTAGCTAGATCCTAAATGTTTAAAATGCTCATCTGCATTTAAAATGCACCACTTTCTTTACCTTGCCAGAGAATGGTTTCTCTCAAAGTACAAGGGTTAGAAGTTAGTTAATCTTGCCAGTGATTTGTTTTGCAAAGAGAGGATTAAACATCAGTTCATTCCTTTTTAAACAGAGGGAGAGAGGCGAGACAGACAGAAGCAAACAGAGAAAAAGAGGGAGACAGAGTTCTCTCTCCAAATGAGTTTAGTTTAATTAACATTGTCATTGTTTGAATGGAGAAGAGAATCTCCAGAGAATTACAAGATAATGTGCTGCCGATGTTTATCTCTTAAGCTAACCCTAGGCCATTTATAATGAAATTTTTACTGATGTTGATTTATTGCGACAGCCATTTTATTGATTTCAGAAGCAGCCTGCTGGATAGATTTCATGATTGTGTGAGTGCTGATGTCAAGCCCTTAATATATTATTATAATATATTACCCTATAATCATTACCTAAATGACTTTAATTTGGATTTATTTGTTCTCCGTGAATACACAATTAATTTTTGTCTTTGGGCTTTGTCTTCCTTTTTTCTTTTTAAGTAACTCATACTTAAGTTCAGTTAGGGAGAATATCACCTTAAGCACTTCACTAATTCCATCTCTCACTTACTTTCTCACCATTTCTTACAGCCAATATTAGTTTTTCAGCACTTCCTCAGTCAGACGACCATATTTGGCTTACTAGTACTACAGTTGCTGCCAACCTTTACTGACTTTGTGAGTTTTGTGAGTACAATCAATGGCTGAAGACTACTACTTGTCCTGCAGTTAAAGATGAGGGACAATTAAAGGAACGCGATTTTTGATTAAAAAGAATAAAGAATGGATACAAGAAGAACCCCTCCTCATCACTCATGAACCACTAGAAATGTGTTGGTGTCCTATCTGCCTGTGTTTTCTCTTTTCCTTTTACTTTGTTCACTCTTTGTGCAGGAAACTGTGAAATTATCGCACACAGCACAGAAAACCCCCTGCAAAAATAGCGAGGCAAAACACCAAGAGCATAAACCCCAATTCAAAAGCAAAATCCCATTAACATTTAGTTAAATTCAACGCCGACAGGTTTACTGGTTAACATCTACTCCTTTGAAAAGATAATTCATGATTTCTTATGACTCATGAACGCATTCAGCCAACCTGATTTAACATAATTTGTATCAATTTTAGCTCCATGAACAGTTAAATGACCTGATTCTGTTTAGATAATACTCGGCTGTCTTAAAAAAACATTTTAATGACTTTTTTTTACTCAGACCTGGCGCATAGAACACAGTGAAAGTAAAAAAAAAAATACATATCTTCCAAAATGTCCAACTTTTCCTATAGTAGCCTTATTTTTCCACTATACAAACACAACATCAGGAACATTTCTCCAACTGTCGGCCTAAAGCTCTTTGAACAACATACATTTACTGTATATAACATTCACATAATAGACTTTCCCATTTCTTTTTTTATGGACAAAAGAAAACCTGCACAGCACCACAACAATGGCTTCTCAGGGATCATCAGCCATGTGAGGCCCCCTGTTGTGTGCGTTTGATTGAGTTGTACCAATCTGTGCCTGCTGATGGGCTGGTAAACATACGGCAGTCATCTGTGACATTGAAGTGGTAACCATTATTGCTAATAAAGGCGTTTCATCTGGCATGTGAGGCAGCTTTTTGAGAACACTGGCATTCTAGCTGTTTCTCCATTCGTGGCTCTGACCCATATTCTCATTAATAATCCACTTTATTCTCCATATTCTCAGAGCACGCCAGCATTAAAAAGAAAAACATGTTACCTTTGCGACACTGGTTGAAATCCAGTGTTGTGCCAAATGCTAAAACCAAGCTCTTCATAGGCTATTTTCCCATCCAGCAATACAATTCTTATCTTAATGTTATTGCCAAAGTGTTCATCTCTATTCTTCATTTGATGTTAACACTTCGATCTGGAACATTTTCTCCTCGATTACATTTTTCTGTTGTTCTGCTTTCGGTTGTCTCTGATGTTTCTTCAGCATTTTATCCTAATTTCTACAGACCCTAACATATCAAAACAAAGCTTAATCTGCAATCATTCCTTGCATCCAATCTGAGTGTTGCCTTTGTGAATACATGCCTCAGTATTGTAAGCTCAGACCTCACACTCGCCATCCCTTTTTAAAATAATCCCATCCTCTCATTCTGTGACGACGTCTTCATTCAGGGACACAAATTGGTTCTTAAAAAAAAAATCACAATCTCCTCTCAGAGAAATATTTAGGTCACTCTTTGGAAGTGGTGCTGCTACCACAGCTGCCATGAAAGGGGTTTCTTCCACATCACTTCAACACATGCTGTGCTGGTCTCCTGCTACTTTATGTGTAGCATATGCTTCTGTTATTATGACTTCAAATGGATCTCTTCTGCCTAAAGGCCTGATTACACCAGAAAGTGGCACAGTGAAATCCATCCTTCCTTCTACTTGGCGCTGGAAGCCTGGAGACACAGTGACCACTCTCAGGGATAATTGGTGAACCACTGTAGCTGATAAGCTAACCAGAAACACACTAGTCAGCTGGGAACATGCTCTGTAATGAAGCATTCACACCACCTGGCATTCTGATATTGCCATTGTACATCTTATTCAATAAAGAGTTATTGAGGAGGGCAAAAGTGTCAAGCTAACTGTGGCTGAATTTGACTTTGCAAGTGTGTTACCCTGTCATTACTAGGGCAATAACTCCACATCGTTTATTCAAAAGACATGTTAGACTCATTTGTAGAGGAGTTTATATCCTGACATTGGATAGCTATATAGCTAAAAAGTCACAATGGATCTGCTTTTTTGGACTCAACACATCAAAGAGAAACACTGACAAAACAGCTTACTATATGGGGAGCGTATTAGCCTATTATCCCAGACTCCATGGTCCTAAATTGCAAAGCTATATGTTCCCAGAGTTCTATTTTTCTAAGACCTTAAATTCTCAGGGTTCTTTGTTTCCAGGGTTCTACATTCCCAAGTCCATAATGTTCCTCAGGCCCCTATGTTACCAAGTTTTTATGTTCCAAGAGTCCTATATTTGGAAGGTCTTGTGTTCCCAGGATCATATGTTCCGAAGGCGATGGAGATCTTTTTCATACAAAAAGAGTAACTATTATCAAGACTAAAACCTGTGCTAGTGCAATCTCATGACTCTTGGAGTCATGATTATAGTCCTCTTATCTACTCCTAACTTTAGCCAATGTCAATTCAACTAAATATCAGGGAGATTTTTTTCCAGTGCTACATAAAACTGGGGAACATAGGACCTTTGGAGCATAGCTGCCATGGGTCACTGATGTGTGTTTTCACATCTAAAGATACCAATTTACATAAGACATCCTATTGTTTCTTGCATTCACATTTTTATATTTTGTAGCAGCAGTTACTCCTCAGAAGCCTCCGCGTACCAGCATGCAGTGCCATGAGCCAGAATTCTCCTCAAACGGCAGTTGCTATTAGTAGCAAGCCTCGACTTATTGCCAAACCATTTCCTTCCAGCTGGCCTTCATCTGGTAATGGAGAATTTTAGTGCAATATTGTGAATATGAATTTCAAAATTTTTGATCATCAATCCTACTATCACTTCAACAATCTTTTTTTTTATTTGATTCCTGATAATGATTTAATTCACAACGGATTTCTAACCTAATTAATGGAATTAAGATCATGTCACATTATCTTGTGTGCTTAGAGTTATATGGAAAAGGTACATTTTTCATGGAACTATATATAAACCAAAACTTGCATTAGAGATAAAGAAGTCCAGTTTGAGGAAATGAATAAGAAAATAAGATCATTTATATGCAGTCGTGAGAAAATTGTAGGAAAGTGGTGAAATGTCAATCTGCTGAACCACAGCAGGGAGATATTAACATCCAGACCTATGGCATTTTAATGGAGTGGACAGGGAGAGATAATTTGGGACGGACCATATTGTTGTTCATTACTGAGCCTCCCTCAGTGAGACACATGCACACACACACACACACACGTCCACTGACCAGTAGGTGTGTATGCACTCCTGTGTGTGTGTGTTTAAGCATCCTTTACCAAGGTGTGTATCTGAGAGAAATGATGGATAGATGTCAACAGTAGGTCTCCCTCTCCTTCCCCCTCTCTGTCTCCTGCCTGTATGTGTGTGAGTGGCCATGTGTGTGATAGATAGTTGTGAGTGCAGAGGTCTTAGTATATTTGTCCAGACTCCATTAAACACCTGTTCACTGGCCTAATGTGTACGGCCCTGTGTCCTCAGGCTGCTGCAAGAGTACAGCAACAGACACTCAAGTAAAACCATCAAAAGAGAGCCATGTCTATGTTAGATATTATTTTTAAGAGGACAAGATTTCATAAACCAAAACAAACTGCAACAAAGGAACACTGAACTTTCAATACATCTGCTGGGGAACTACATAATTTACTGATGATTTTCAATCAAATACACTGTAATCATTGTGATATTATATCATTATCAAAACTGGCTGTAAATGTATCACATCAATTCCCCAAACTAAAACTTAAAATAGATGTAGTGACTCCTTTTGGGGCATTCAGACCAAGAGGCAGTGAAGGTGTGGGTATCAAATATGACTAAGGAGTCTATTCTGCTTCTGTTTGAGTAATAAATCAATAACTTTGAAGGCTACGCTGGTTTCTACTTTTGACATTGTACTGTCCAGCAGCAGTTGAGAAGGCTTTAACTTTAACTTGCTGTGTTTGTTGGTTGGTTAATCAACACAAATTTCCCCACCCTTTGGTGACCACAGTTGCGTCCTAGGCGGATAATTTGCAATGGAATGAGTCCGTTTGAGAATGAGCAGTAGTCAGAGGTTTTATGTTGTAATTGCCATGCTGTGCACCATCATATTTATGTTACTAGTATGCTGGTAGTCATTTGTAATGGAACCAGTGTGATTGTGAAACATGAATGAAGCAGCTGACGACAAACAGCTAATGCAAGTACAACCTGGGCGCTCTGCCTGAACTAATGTGACTGTATGCTCTATTTTATCCAATCATGCCTATAAGTATAAATGCCCACATTGTGAGAAATCCACCTCTGAAACATCAGCCACCATGTCAATGACAGTGTAACTTCGGTAGTTAATTAAATGTCATTTGGGAACCACAGATGGACTTTTTATGTCCAGGAGGGTTTGCAATAGAAATGTCACCAACAGCTCTCTCAAATTGTCCTAAAACAATAATGTTATCATACTGCGACACCACTGGGTTTAACTAAGAAAATGTGGTTGTTTTTGTGAATCAGGTGAACTAATCCTAAACCTAGCTGCAGCGTTGCAGGCTACATTAGATGCACACATTACTACAAGACACACCTGCTTCACAATTTGCTGTTGGATTTGTTCTGAAACACAAGACTCATTGATTAGACTCTAGCAGGACATTTAGCTAAAATAGACCTATGTACAACCCCCCAAAAAAACTTGGGATGCTGCGAAAAAAACTAATAAAAACTAAATATTTTCATTGAGTTGAATATAGTACAAGGAAAATATGTCTAATGCTCAAACTGGCAATCTTTTGTTCTTTTGTAAACACTGTATGTACATTCAATCGGACATTGGTGCATTCTGTTTATGTTTTATAAAGCTTCCCATTTTGGGGGGAAATTGGGGTTAATAATTTATGATATAGTGAAACAGAACTCTTTTTCCAATAGCCTGATTATGCCACGTGAAATGCTCACAAAGCTCAGTGAAAATGACTGGAGTTGAACTGGAGTTGCCTCATGACTGTTTTTCTTTTAGTTGTAGCAGTTGTGAAATTAATTTAGGGACTTCGCAGCTAATCTAACTCTTCTAGTAGGACCCACCACATAGTGCCATCAGGCTGCTCTGCTACAAGTGCCTGGACTGACCTTAATAAGCCGACTGTTGTCCCTTGTAATTTTGTAAAGCACTTTGCTAATAGCCTCAACATCAGCCACTGACATCACTGTCACCATAATAACCCGAGAGTAACCACTTAGCACTAACATTAGCGCTGGCTGTGGCTGCCTATGCAAACGACAGGTACAACATTGATTTTCACAACCTTATTCAAAGTACGTGGCGGCCATGTTGGGGCACCGCGGTGAATATATCAACCTGAGTTTTGCTGTCTATCACCGTTAATTGTATGGAGATGACTTTAATAAGCCCGGTGGGTGTCAGCTGAGTCAGTTATCATATGGATAATGTCCTCTGCATCCACGTTTCTGTCATGGCTGTCAGTGCAATCGAATTAGCATGACTGAAGCACTTAGCATTAACATCAGTATGGGTGATGGCTCACTAGTCTAACTGCTGTACTTTACATTTATGGAAGTGGTAATGATCGCTCAGCATCCATTATCTCTCTCTCACTCTTTTCCGGATGTTTTCTCTCCATCTTCCTGTCTCCTCCCTCCATCTCTCTGGATTTTATTTACTTTTACACCTGTCCTCCCCCTTCCTCTGTCCATTTTAATTATGTCCAATGATTGATTCAGTGTAGCGCCGCCATTACATTGTGATTACGAAAACTGCCGTTGTCAGTCACACACACACACACACATACGCGTAAACACACACAGATAGCAGTGGATTCCTAATGAAGTGTCAGCAGTCTTGTGGCAAGCAACAATGG
>CAFUXE010000109.1:662609-682262 GCA_903364295.1 Serranus cabrilla | reverse complement strand
TAGTGCTGACACTGCACTATCTACTTAACCAACACTGCTTGAGTGTGTGTGTCTGTGTGTGTGTGTGTGGGTGTGTATGTGCGCGAGACAGTTGGGAAAAAAGAAAGTAGAGTGACACAGATATAGTTTGTGTGTGAGTGTGTGTGTTTGTGATTTAACAGGAGTGGGCAGAGTGAATTTAGTTGGCCATTGTGAGCACACAGTGGAATGGTTTTTCTTTTAAAAAGTGTTAATGTTGAAGGATCAGTAATTCATTCATGCCTTTTCCCATCTGTCCTTCCCTCAGACGCTTATTTGGAAAAGGCTCTTTGAAACACATCAGTGTGTCAAGTGACTTATATATTCGCAAAATTGCAAGATAAAAGCATGAATAAGCTTAAGGTAATTCTCTCACCGGAGTTATTGGTACATAGTGTAACAGAATCATTTCACAAGATGCTCCTGGTAGTTTTGAAATGTGGCCGGACAGATGAAGTAACTGAGGTTCAAGGAGTCCAAAGCCTGGAGAGAGAGTCTAACCACATGGAACCATAGCAAGAGGACAGTTTCGACCACTTGTAGCAGTGTGGAGCATTTTTTCTTCATCAGTTGCCCTCGTCAATGTTCCCCCATAATTCCCTGTTTTCACAGATTTGTTTGTGAATTATCGTTTCGAAGCCAGTTTGGCATTATAGCAGTGGCTATCTTGTTTTTTTTAGCTTGAAGTGACCATGCTTGGGCAAGTAGGTGGAGCTAAATTAGCAGCTAGTGCTAGCGGTAGTTAGCTAGCTTGGTTAGCAAGGAGCATCTGTAATTGTGTTCACCTGACCCCTTAGAGTGTCTTTTAGTTTTCTAAAATTAACTTTCATGAACTGAAAACATACTGTAAAAGGGTCAAATCTATCAGATGAAACACACAGTGTGTTGTGATGGTGGCATTTCACTTATCAGGTAGCCCCACCCCAAAGTATACCCTGCATTATAATATTGTTCTTTTACTGTAAATGGGACCATCATTTACAGAATAAACATCATGCTTTATTGAAGAACACATGATGAGAGTATGAATAGAGAACATAAACCTATTAGGAAAATGAATACTGAGGTGATAAATCAGGTGAGAGTAGGTTTTTTCCCCCATAAACTTCTATACATTCTGACCTCTTCTGACAACAGTGGAGCTCTACAGGAAGTGCTTTCATGGTGGACTTCATGAAAGAGAACATGCTCTATACAGCATGTAGATATTAAACAAAACACAACAATGATTAGTTTCAGATGATTAAGCACGAATGAAAACAAAATTGTAAATTTGATATTTAATTTCTGACAATATGCCCCACTAATTCCAACAGAAACATTTTATTGCAAAAAAGCATATGCAGGCCCAGCCATGCATTTCCTATAAAAAGTACTTTTTCCAATAAATTCAGAACGTTAAAGATACAATAACAAAACTGAACTGCACCGATATTCATTAACAGGTGTATTTCAAAAAGCACATCCCAACTGATTTGGTGACTTGCTAAGATATTTTCTGACATGTATTTTCAGTTCAAAGTCTATTATTTTGCTTCATGTGTCAGTGGGAATCAGCTTTTCAACAAAGGGGCTGCACAACACAAAAATATGTGTGAAACCAAACATGTTTGGTGTTTGGGGAATGAGCTGAGCTGAGTTGATTATCTGCTTGTTAAAGCTGACTATCTCTTGTGAAAAGTTACAGTCAAATTAAAATGCCCTCACCAAACAAATACAGTGTCACTTTATAGTCGGGGCGGCTGCCTTTGAGTTTAAATTTTTTTGTGGTGTCAGTGTGTGTGAGTGTGTGTTTGCACCACATCAAAGTCATCATTAGCAATGAATACTGAGTCACACAGGTATATGTAGACGCACATGCAAATGCAAAAACCCCAGTGCTGTCATCATTAGCTAGGTAAACACAGACACACACACACACATGCAGTGTCTTTGAGGTGTTTGTGTATGTGGCTTGTGGCTGTGGCAGATGGTCTAAATTATACAGCAGAGGAGAACGTGGAACTCACTGAGAGGTGGTGAGCTCTCCTCTTCTTTAACTTCCTGTCTGTCTTTTTGACTGCCACTTTCCTCTCTGTGTGTGTCTGCTGTCTTTCCATCCATCTCTTCTATCTACTTTATTGCTAACTGTTTATTGACATGCTGAAGCCCTGAAGGAAACATGCAAGTGAGTGTACAGAGCCAGGCAGCAACACACTGGTTCATTGTTGGCTTGCCGCTCAGAATGCAAAAAAATGTGTTTAAAGGGGACATATCAAGCTTATTTTCTATACACAAGTAAAAATGTTTATATGCTTTAATGTTCAAAAATCACATTCAAAAGGGGTTAGTGGTGGTGATGTTGAAGATATGCAACCATATTGTACCTTGTTTATAGCCGTACATTAGCTTTTACTCCTGGCTTTCTATTTGGCCATTTACCACAATTATAAAAAATCCAATGAAAAAGTTCTGTTGGTTTTTTGTAAAAAAAACAAAACAAAAAACAGGCTGAACTTCAATGTTGGTCTGCCAAAATATGTCATTCCTGCAGCATCTTAAGGACGTCCTTTTCTAAAGTTATAAAAGAAAACTTCACATTTTTGATATTTTCAACTTGTACAATATTATCCACAATCTCACCGGTATTTTTCATAAACAAAAAATACAATTCTGAACACACATTACAGTCTTACTGTGTGGGTTTACAAGTAAGATGCCACTGCAGCACTGCTGGGTTGTTTACTTCAGCCTACAACCCAGATGTGTCTGCAGAGGCCCTGTGTTGTCGTGGGCTCCTGTGTCAAAATCTAGTTTTATCACTGTTAATACATTTGTTGAAATTGAGCTGATATGGTGCATATTCTAAAACAAATGTATCTAACTGACATACAGGGAATCTTGGGCAAGGCCGTAGCCTCCCCAGCAGGTTCATTCAGCCCTGCCTTTAGCCCAAATGTATTTTTAAATCATTTCGATTCTTATAAAGAGATGCTCAGCTCTCCTGTGATTTACAAATAAAATGTACAATATGGATTTTGTTAAATGCAGAGCACAAAATTATTCTCCAACTCACTAGAGGTCTCAGGTGCTTTAAGGTAATAGATCTCGGCAAATTTTCATATCAGTGATTTTACTGTCAGTCTTTTTTGGCTGCTCATTTTCACAGAAATATGGATTTCACATCAGCAGATGAATGCCAGGCAAAAGAAAACATGCCATTCCATTATTCCCTCATTTTTACTCTCCTCTGCAGGTAAATACACTGAGCTCACATCATATCATCACAAACTAATATTTGGCAGGTACAGGAGAAGGCCGTAAGAGTGTGGGTCTGCTTATATCCCTTCCTTTCTCTTGTTGAATCAATTAAAGTCTAACTCCAAATGTATCTGTTGAAGTTGAAGTTAATAGTTGACACAAATATGGTTTGTGTACAAGGATAAAGAGGATTATTTTTGATCCTCTGTACTTCATTCATCAGTTTCCAATCCTGTCTCTCTTTTATAGCATTCAGAATGCAACACTTCAGCAACACTTCTTACACCTTTTAATGCTCACTGGAATTGAATTTAAAGCCAATCTTTATGTAAAAAACTATTTAAAGTTCTGGCAAGCAAGTTTGTTTCCCTCTGAGATTAGCTAATGAAATGTCTTTAGCTACAAATGAGTAGAGTAAGCACAAGAGGAAATAAACTTTTGAGGTAAAGGAAGTCTGCCTGTGATTATTAAAACAAATAGAATGCATGGTGTACACCTAACTCTGATCTTTATCCATCTGAGAGAGAACAAGCAAACAGAGGAAACAGAGGCACACTGGCAAAACAGCACTCGGACCCAAGAGACTCATGTTTGTGTCTTGTTTGAAACAGAATAGTCAACATTCAGTGTTCAGAACTTAACCGCTGATTTTGTTACATGGTTAAGAAAAAACAGGCAATGCAAGGATGTCACACCATCTTCTCCTTTTCCGACTGTAGTTTTCTTCCCTAAACCTAACCGAATAGTTTTGTTACCTAAACCTAACCAAGTACCTTCATTGTCTAAACCTAACCGATTTGATGATTTGCTGTCATCTCACGTTTGAAGGTTAGATGACAGCCTGTTTACTTCTTCCTTCTACCCATGATTTGTCTACACTAAATATATTTTAACATCTATAAAGCAAGAAAATAAAAGAGCAGAACCATTATCAGGGGATGATCATTCGCACATTTTCACATTTCTGCTTTTTTTTCAATTTTCCATCCCTGTCTCTTTCCTTCCCTGTGTAACTTTCTGTCTTTTTCCTTGTTATGAGTCATTCTCACCTCTTCTCTCCCTCAGACTGACTTCCATTCTCTCCTTTTCTCATCCCTCCCTCTTCTCATGCTTAAGGACACACACACACACACACACAAACACAGACACAAGCAAATAATCCTTTCTGCGGATAAAAGCACACTTTCACATGACAGATATTACTTATACACACACACATCTGCACAGTACTTTTGGACAGGACCCTGCGAGGATATAAGGATGCACATAATTAGTGGAAATGAAAATGCCAGAATTCATGAAGCAGCGAACTGAGCGATGGGATTCGCCGGTTGGGGGGGGTCAGGTGACCAGCTCGGGGCGGGAAGCAATAGACAGTGGACCCGACTTGAATGAACAGATGATCTGGCTTTCCCTCGCTTCCACTCTTCACCTTTTCAGCTTTCATGCTGCACATTTCTCCGGTCACCAAGCTGAAGTAATTATTTCTTCGCTCCTCAAGGCTTTTGAACACATAACTGAATGTGATCAACAGCTTGGAAATGCTAAAGTGCTCATACCTGAGCCCTCATCGCTGTGATGTTTTTTAAACGCATTTCCCAAAAAAACAATCACTTGAATTTTCAGTTTCTGAAGTGTTGCTCTTTTTTGTTCACACACGGCGGCTAAAGGCTGCTGTTGAGTTTTTTTGACTTACTCATTTCAAAGAAACTGCTGTTACATGACATGCATATAATTTAACTGTATTTTAACATTATTTATGTTTGGTTTATCAGAAATGTCCAGACCATTAAGCTACTATAATCATTGAAATCCATCAGGCTACATATGATTCATTCAAATATATGTATATACAACACAGCTGGAGGAAGTCACTGTCAGTTCCCAAGGCAAAAGTTACTTCAGCATTGGGTTTCGATCAGCATCAAAATCACATTATGGAAGCTGCTACCCACAAACCTCATTACTTAAGCCATTGGGTTGATACGACTTGACCACTCCCAACCAGCCAAAAAGAAGGAAGGAACTACTAATACAACAGAAGATTGAACTGCTTTGTTCCGTATTTTTTATCAGCCACCACTAACAGCAAAAGAAACGTTAGCAAGAACCATCGACTGATGCCTCCTGTGCAGGCTGCTCTGTTGTTGAAGCCCACAAAACCCACAGCCAGTCAGCCTTCTCATTCAAACACACACTTTATGTTACAGAATGAACTTGTCCTTGACACAAACCAAACTAACAACATCACAAGGCTGCAAAAAGGAAGTCACCAATGTCATGAACATCTTGTGAACACAAATATGGCTCCTAAATTAGGTTTGAATTTTAGCTTCCTTCTATCCGATGGAAGTGTCACAATTCCAAGATGAAAATGCTTAAACACAGCATAGCTTTTGCCATTTCCAGTGTTTATTGTCTTTAGAAGTTGCAATTACTTAGTATCCTGTGTACTAAATGGTTAAAAATATATGCCTGCTAAAAAAAATATTGCTGTATTATTGTAACTATGTAGCCAACTACATAGCAAATAATGTTGCTAACTACCTAACTAATTATTTAACTAACACCAAGCTAATTATCTTGCCAACCATCAAGCTCATTAAATAGTTTTAATGGTTATCCATTTTTTTCCTCTTCTATCTTATTAACAGTTAAGGTTGGAAACTTTTAGTTTCTGACTGAAATGATATACAACATGATTATGTGGATTAAGAAGAGACAATATTCTATTTTCCTGCCTGTCTCACTGCCTTTCTTTTTCTCTTTGCATTACTGTCTTTATTTCCATCTCTTTCCCTCTTCGTCCTATCTCTATTGAGTAATTAATATGAGTATGTGCATTGAGGCTTAACAGAGACAAGGCTACCAACCTCCAAATTAAAAGCTTCAATTGTAAACAGCTGAACAGATGGGAACTATCTCTCCATCAGGTTTTAATATCTTTTTCTCATCTCTGTATTTCCTGCTCTGTATTTCTCTGTTTCTTTCACTTTGCAGCTTGTCCAAATACACCAGTCATGACAAAAACACATGTAAAAGTTAAATACTTAAATATTTTCTTGGCACTTGATGACAGAAAGAAGCAGATTTGGGGAGATGCAATTTTATCTTACTATGTCTTTTTCCAACTGTATGTGAAAATTGTTCCTGACAGAACAAAAAAACAACAACTCTGATCGTTCAAAGTTTACATTAAGTATCAAGGATGGAGGCAGTAACTGGCTTTCTTTGGCTTTAATAATAATGTTTCTCCATATTAGCAATTCTTGTTCAGAGATCTAAAGATGGTTTTGTAGCCTTTTTTGGTACAGAACATTTCTCAGAAAAGTATGACGGAGGGCAGGGTCACTCAGTAATGTTTTGAACAAACAGAGCCATTTAGAGTTTGGTGAAGCAGCGTCCTGCAGCCTCATTGGGACATTTGAAGGACACATTAACTATAACCTCAAACATCCTTTTTTCAGCTATACTTCGACCCTGACAACATCCAAGCTTCTCCACCCCAGTAATTCAAGTTAGTTTGACCTGAAAGTTCTTGGTTGAAGTTAGGCATAGTGACAATACAAAATATGACCTCCTAATACACCGGTTTCAAATGTTATCATGCGATGAATGGGCATTATCAGATGTTATCAGCCACTACAACTGGCTGAGTAGGGGACTGCTCTACCTGCTGGCAGGTTGGGAAGGTCCTTCTCAGCCCATATAGTGGCAGCTTGCTGAAAACAAAGTTTAGTTTGAATGCTGCAATTTTCATACAATTACTCTACAAAACCGCTTTTCTAAAGTTAGGTAAAAAAATATACAGCGTTATAAAAGAACTGAACACGGATTGCACTAGAACTTTGAAATTCTGCCACCAACACAATTATTCATTGAAGACCTAACCTCAATTTTATGAGTAAAATACGAAAGAAAAAACAAACTGTTGCAAATCAGCAGATTTCATGCAGTGGAGGCTGTCTGGACCCACTAAAGTTTATAATAATACTCACTGAAGAAGCAGATTTAACCATGTTTCATTTTGCACACAGGGCCTACAAAGGGCTTTAGCATTTTCTAGAGTATTATTTTTACATTTCACCTCCTCTTTAAAATGAATAACAACCAGTAACATATGCCTCATTGCCTGGATCTCTTTCTGCTTAATTTGGGATGGAAGGTCTGTTTCAGTGGATACAGTATGTCAGAGCAGAGCCTTGTTAGCACAGGGTTGCTCCACAGGGATGTCTGTTATCTGCAGTTGTATTTCCTCTGTAGCTTAATGAACTCTGGTCCCATAGTTTCAGCACTGTCTTTATAAATATGCTGATGACACAGCTTCACAAGGCCTTTCGCAAAAGGATAATAAATGTGATTGAAACCGGTTATATGACACTTGCAGTCAGTGGCCCTACAGGAAATGTACAAAGGAGATTATGAATGAATACTTCTTCTCTAGAGAAAGCCAAGTAGGTTGTTATCTGCGATGCCAAACTATCAATTACACAGTTTGAAGACCATTAGTTACTGGAGATGAAAACGTGTTGTTTCCCAGGAAGATATAACTCTCTTTCCAGGATTCCTTGCCCTTAAAACATTTGGTTTCAAACCAAGAACGGCTAATAATGAATCAAATATTGTTTCACATATATTGGGCTATACGTATTCATTCCAAGGTATTACCTGGGATTTTCTGTAAGATATTGCTTGTTTCTTATCCATTTACTAAAAGCAGTAACTTTGTTCCCAAAACTACATCCTGTATCACATGTAACCAAAACTAATATACTTAAAACATAGTAGAATATGACTGTGACTTGCACTATACATACACAGTCACACATAGAATTGCTTTTAAGGCATATAAATGCTCAAACTGGTGTCCATTACTGGCATGTATTTTCTGTCACTACATTATTTATTTTTCTTAACAAAGAGCATAATCACACTGAAAATGTGTTTTACCTTACTAAAAGTATTTCCCTATCATTTCGTCCTTCTT
This sequence comes from Serranus cabrilla, assembly GCA_903364295.1. Classification (NCBI taxonomy): domain Eukaryota; kingdom Metazoa; phylum Chordata; class Actinopteri; order Perciformes; family Serranidae; genus Serranus; species Serranus cabrilla. The sequence continues at coordinate 674,017 of CAFUXE010000109.1, read as the reverse complement.
GTCCTTGCATTTCCCAAATCACCTTCAGGCAAATGGAAAGCAGTTTGCTGCTGCGGTTGACTGACACCAGGCAATGCCATCCGTTCGGGCATGTTGTTTTCTCTTTAGTACTATTTCATTATACAGACACAATATGAAGGCTGTGTCAGTCACCCTCCGTTCAGCGGTACATGAGCGCGATGCCACATGAGGACAAACCAGTGTTTATTCCCCTGATGAGAGGCTGATGCACTTATGTCTGTCTGTCTGTCTGTCTGTCTGGATGAACTCTCTGACCCCGGGTGTCTGATACTGTAATAAAGCCAGATGAAGAGATGCCCAGAGAGACAGAGGGAGTGAATGAGAGAGAAGGAGGGCAGGGGAGGGAAGAAGGGAAGAGAGGGAAGCGTGTTCAGTGCTTTTGGAGTGCTCTCTCCATATTTCGTCCCCCTGATTTTCTCTCTTCTCTCCATGGTGAAGGGCAGATGGGGGACAGGGCCTGTCCTCACCCAGGTCAGGGCCTCTCAGCCAAGGACAGCATCCCACTAATCATCCCTCTCCTATGTACTGGCAGAGAGCAAGTTACCACCCAACTGTCAGGCACTTGAAGGGAACTCTTCTATTATACATATTGCACAACACACAGAAATGATGCTCAGCCGTCATTTTGAGTCTGTGGAGGACAGATACGTCATCTCCATCTAAACATATATATCACCCAAAAAGTTTCACAAAAAGGTTTGTATCTGCAATAGAAATTTTTCAAAATATACCTTTTTGCCTTCCAGGAATGACCAATTCCTTACATTATCATTTACATAAATGCAGTGGGATGAAAGCCCGAACAGACTGCATGGTGCGGTTATCTTACTCCTGCTGAGAAATACAGCACAGACTGACTCAGTGAAACACCTGTGTAAACTAGCTGAGGGGCTGAAGGGAATACATTCACTTTGGAAGAACTTTAAATGAGACAAAACAGTAACAAATTGCAAGGTAAAGTAATGTACTATTTTTTTTTTTTTTATCTCTCTACGTACCAGCTTTTTTATATGTCTTGATGTTTGTTTAACTATGTGCAGTTTGTCTGATTGTACTCGGATTTCCTCACTTGATGGGTTGTCTGCACCTTCTAGAAAAGATGCCTCAAAGCATTTCTTCATTGTTTTTCAGTTGCTATGGAACGGATAGATGAGAATCTTTGGAATTACATCCGTATTGGATGATTACTCGGGTCACGCTTGATATCCACGGGCAATGTTTGGAGCCAGAGCTGAAACAAGTGTGCCCTTTATGTAGAGGCGAAGAAAGTAATGGACACTTTTTTGCACCACAACCTTTGTTGTGCCTCAATTGCCTAATTTTAACCATAGTGTATTTGGCACAACTACAATGGCTGAATTAAACTGCTGTGGAGAGCTTCATTTGTGATTGTATGAAACCTAACAATTAAGGAATAAGCACCATATGAGAACAACGCAACCTTAAATCACAAAAAGTGTTAGTACTAGATTTTAACACAGCATTCCTTTATAACATAATTCAAAAATAATAAGACAATACCTGTCTCATACTGCACTTAGATGGGACACATTTTCAACACACTTGCAAGGTGCAGAATAACTAAAAAAACAACTGACACACATTACTCTTTTCCACCAATGGACGGGGTTCTGTTCTGCTTCAAGCACCTCATTTTAAAAACTTTGGAGCATTTTGACCAAAAATAAATTGTTTCAAAACCCAGAATGTTTGCTTCAAGCTGGAACAAAAAAACAACAACAACAAACCTATCTAGAGTGCAAACTTTGATGACACCAGTGGGCTTTTAACAATGTTCAGGTTGTAAAGAGAGGATAGAGTCTTGCACATATTCATTTTCTATGTCTTACTAATAATCGATCCATGCTTGTTTTCACATAAAAACAAATAACAGAGCAAAACTCCCTCTGATGACGCTGCATCCTTAATTACAATTCTGCTCAAAACTGGCAGAAATATGGACTGGTCCAAAAGATAAAGCCAAAAAGCTAACGTGGTGTAAAAGTGCTGACAGTGAATCCCAGGCCTGTGGTAACGGAGACGTAACGCACTGGGGCAGTGGCCTTTTTGGTCCACTTTGATAACCACCATCATTCCCTAACATTAACCAACAAAACAACAAAAGAATACATTGGCATTTACAAACTTACAAACACAAAATGTTTGTGTCCTTTTTTTGCATCGTCCAATATCAACGTTCTGTCTGCTGACAGGTTTTATGTATGTGGCTTATACTGTATACATAAAAGCTCCATGCACATGTCTGTGCCTAACCTGGAACCATCAGCATATTTTTATACTTAAAGCATTTTCTTTCTTTTTTTCCACTTCACATGATGTGAATGGGGCTGTGAGCTCGGTCAAATGCCTCTGAGTGCACAGCAGTATGGATTAGACACTGATGGACAACTCACAGCTGCTGCTTTTGTGCTGCTGAGACAAGGTGTTATTCCAATTTCTTTCCTTCTTTCCAGCCGATCCTGTTGTCATTCCCACAGCTATTCGTCAATATTTCTAAAGCAACAAACCGGGAATAAGACCAATCATCCCCCTGTTAATAATGTTGAAACTTGTGTAGCAAATTAATGAGAGAAGTTAGGAGAGCCATCTAACTTTAATGACCTGCGATGTTAGACAAATGTATTCACTCACCGTGAGCTCACGCTGCAAGTCTTTTACACTTAGATAAACATAAGAAACGGTGTGTTAATTAAATTAGGGGTTCTCATTGATGCGTGATTAGAAAATAAGTGCAAAGTAGACCATAAGAATCTAGATACCAGCAGACACAGGGCCAACTCAATTTGTTGGTCCATTTATCGATGCAGTTTTCCATACCTTCACTTCTCCACCATCCATTAATCCATGCATTCCATAACATCCATCACTCTATCATCCGTCATCATTGTCCTCCCACCCAGAATAAAGTCATCCAGACACCTGATCATTCATCCATCCATCAGTTAGCCAGTCAATTAACCACCCATCCATCCAGTCAGCAGACGGCGAGCCTGGTTGAAGCAACCAGTCGGGTCAGGTCATGTGAGTAATGAAGAGGAAGAGACGGATTCACAGCAAACCACGGAGTCATGACCCATATATCATCCCTCTCTGACTCACTTTATGGCTCCTTTCATCTTCTGTCTCCACTCACCTGTCTCTCTTTTGTCTCAGCCCCCACTGTTTAAACTCATCTTTTCACACAAAGTGGACTCCGGTCTCCCCAGGGACACACATTACAACAGATGACTGTGGTTTCTTTTCTTCTATCTTTGTCCGGAGTTCATTCACAGTTTTCTAGACAGCAGTCATGAGAAACCATGGGTACAAAACTCCACACCTACGGTTTAAAAGTCTAGGGCAAGTAAATCGTTTTCCAAGTCCTGCAATTTAGAATAACTTGTTCCCATCACAAGGGTTTGACAGGAAGTCTTGCACTTTTGCTGCCTTCAAATAGTTTTGTGTTTACTGTGTTCACAACAAAAGTCCACATGAATGCCCCTTTGGATATTTCACGATTTTCTAAGTGGACGTTTTTTTGAAAGCTCCGAGTTCACAAGTTCAACGTATTTACTGATAGTGGAGGCCATTAAAGTTTATTTTTTGGTCAATTTGAAGTAAATATATTGTAATATTAGTCATAAAGATTTTTTTTCCTGTGAATTTTGTAATAAATCTGAGAAAAAAGAAATCTCAATGGCCTCATTGTTTCTCTTTGTCAATATGTCCTTGCATTTCCTTAATAACATCACCTGCTTGCTAGCTTGCTAAATTGTTAGCCTCGATGGCATTGCTTTGCAGTGGTGTTCTCACGACTTAACCACATAAAGTTTGAAAATGTTTTCAGCACTTTGAGCTCCATAAGCTGAGTGCCAGTTAGTTCTATTATGTCTGAGTGAAGGCAGACATCTCTACGGCTGACACCTAAACAATCTGATAAACAGAACTACAGGTAAGTAAATGTGTATTTTTGTCCCTAGTTTAGTTGCAGAGAATATTATCATTGTTGACACATGATTTTATAGACCTGTCCAACATGCTAACATAATCATTTTAGCTAATGTCAGCCAAGTTTGCTCTGTTAAGCTAATTTATACATGTAACTCTTTCACAATTATCACCCTATAGAAACATTTTAGCTTGTTACTTGGGAATTGGTCTTTGGCTTTACATGACAGACATTTATTTTTTAAATCACTGTTTTGGAAAACTATGAACATTGTGCAATGCAAAGAAAAGCTGCTTGTAATGCAGACCGGCACAGTGCAGTAATGTATGGCTGTTTGGTTTTTCTTTCTTTTTTTTAATGCTTTTGGGCTTTAGATTCATATTGCAAGTGCCAGCCCTTATGTTTTCAGTGAGGGCTCTTATAGTCCCTGTGTGCTGTATTGCAGGCAGGTGAGAAGGAGGAGTGGGGAGAGCAGCGGTGGTGCTGGCTCATGAAGAAGGCCCTTGACTGGGGTAGGTGCCTTAACGATGTACGGTCGAGTGTGTCTGTACATTGAAACGACACAGAGAGTGGAACAGTCCCGGCCTCGGTTATACAACTATAACACTTGTGCAGTGAACAGCCGTCAAACTGGGGGCTAAATCTGGCGGCTGCTGCTTGTGTAACACAAGAAACGTCCTGAAGAAACCCCTAACTTCAGATTTTCATCCAACCAACCATCCATAAGGAATTAACCAGCTGCATGGGTTCAGACTTTAATGCATTATTTAAGTTCTTCTTACAGCACACCCTACGCACATGCTGAGATAAATGTGTTTCCGTACTTTAAATTAATATAATACAGGCATCTGACTGTGCTTTTGAAGAGGGATCCAGACCTGAATTAAAAACCCCAGATTTAACAGTGGATTCACACTCAAACGTAAAATTCAAGGAAACACTGCGTCCCGCCTACTTGACCTCTCTTGCCTTCTGTACACTCTCCTGAGGCCCCACCCATCACCTAAACCTCACCAAATCTGACCTGGCCATCCTCCTGTGGTGTACTACATGTGTGATATGACAACTGTGGAAAATTGTCCGGAGAATCAGGCCTGGACATTGTTCACAGAAGAAAATGGCTTTATTTTACTGCCAAAACTCCGGAGACTCCCAACAAATCCTGTCAGCAAAACCACTAAAAGACAATTGTTTGTTTTTAAGTGAGAAAGCCCTCTAGCAGCTGTAGTTTTTATGACAGGAGCAGAGGAGGAAGTCAAGTGTTTTATAGAGCACCAAAATCCTTGTCAGGCTGATTTACCAAAAAAAACAACTGTTTGCTTCTACATGTTGTTATGGAGGACATGGACACTGAACATTTGTTGGAAGACTAATATGGGGTTTAATACACTCTGATAGTATCACTGTCAATTGCATCACGTTAAAGAATCCTCCACATCCTATTAGTACCATCTATTTTCTGTTGATTATGTCTGTGTCCTTATATTTGCTGCAACAAAGAACCATTTTCCTTATGATGATTATTCCTAATATCACCAATCTCCCACATGCACACACACTACCGTCTCCTCACATTACTAGAAATGAACATTTAAATGTCTCCCGCTTGTGATGCTGCAACTGAGACCAACTGGTGATAATGTATCCTTAAATGTTATGTGTGGAAAAGAATTAACAAATCTAAAGCTTCCATCCTCATTTCAGAGAAGTTAGTGCTTACAGATTTCTGCAAGGCGGGACGCAGAAATAATCATGCAAAACAAACAGATCTGGCAGATTTCAGAGGATTGGATGGGTAAACAAATGCAAAATAGTGATATGATATCAACATATATACATATTCAAACCACCCAAACTGCTCACACACACATAATCCCTCAGAAAGTGTTTATATGTGCTGCCGGGAAGATGCCTCTTGGATGATTTTTTACTCAGAAAGATTTTTAGATATAAATCCCACCCACAAACAGTGTGTGTTTATTTTTACCCGGCTGTAAATGTGTGTTGTTATTTGAGTATGGTCGGAAGTGTGTGTGTGTGTGTCTGCATGTATGAGAGTGGGTGGATGTGTCCTTATGTTAAGTCAGAACTGTGTGTGTGTGTGTGTGTGTGTATTCAGTGCCTCCCTCCAGTCAAACTGTGGCTGCACACACTAAACAAGCCTGAAGCTTTTGCTTATGATCTGCTGTGTAATTGAATCAACCAATCACGCTGCTTCATTTTATATCATCTTCCTGTTTTTGGCGGGGAGAATTTCTAAAGAGTGCTGCTGACGGTATGCTGCGATGACACGCCAAGAGATAAAACACGCATCATAAACACTGACTCATTGCATGGAAGATGACACAATGTACGTCCAAACACCAGCAATGACTCACCTAAGCAAGGACACACACACACACACACAAAGTTAGATGAATGGCGGGCGGACAGATGCGATGAAGAACTGACGCTGGTTCTTGCAGACAAGAGCGAGAAAGACGTAAAGAGGAGGATGACAAAAGAAACGGAGAGAAAATCAGTCATGATGTTGGGTTGATGGTCATGTATCCAACTTTATTTAACTGGTTGTAAATTAGCTCCTGTATGCTTTTCCTCAGCCCTTAGAAGGCTTCGACTGAAGGTAACATGAAATAATATAAAAAAAACTCTGTTGGGTGTCTTGCCATAAAAGCAACAATTTGTAAAAGCAAAATAAAAGCATGTAAACACACTTGAAGCATTTGTTTTTATCAGTCTCAGTCTGCTGTCAGGTCTGAAATGTTCGTGCACTTACATACAACGGTTAGAGATCTTATTTCAATCTAACAGTGTAACAGCAGCTGTTTGGCACTTTTCCAGTAGCCCACTAGTACCTAACGCCACATGTGCTGCCGAGAGCTCTCAGCACACACAAAACCACTTTATGGGACATTAGGAAGAGCATGAAGAAAGGAGATGCAATGCTGAGGGAATCTTTCAAAGGCTGTGCTGATGAACAGGAGGAACACAGATGATGCTTTTTATTGAACTGCTCTTTTAGAAACACTGAAAAAAAAAAACTGAAGCAGACAACGGAGCACTAAATACGTAGTTTTACACAAGGTTCAGGAACAAAGACCACGCCTCAAACACATCCTGCTTACACACAACTTACTACATAAGCACGCCTTGGACTCCCCTGGTCCTCTTTGCTCTCTACCTTCTGTCCGTCCACAAACCCATCTTCTCCCCACAACCCTTCATCTCTTCCTGTCCCCCTTTGATCCTCATCCTTTCATCCAGTACCTCCTCCATCATCTCGGCTCTCCATATGCATTAAACTTCTCTGAAAACTTGATGATGTCTGACTTTATACAAATAACTAAATGAAGGCTCAACAGGTTGTTCATCTCCATGAACTAACCTTGTAAATGCTGACTTTTTACAGCAACAAATAATCTTTGTAGACGAATGGCTCAATCAGACACTCACCAAACCACCTGACCTGAGCCTAACCATACAGTGTATTATCTATACAGCATGAACAAAGGACAGGTAGCAGGGGCTTGGCCAGGCTCTGACTGAGGGTGAGATGCTGTTTTGGATAATAAATTGGACCCATGTGAGTCCATGAGACCTAAAAAAAAAATCATTTAATCTTAAATTTCTTTCCATAAAACCAGCAATTTGAAGAAAGTAAACACACTTGAAAAAAGGATACTAATAGGCTGCCATGGTCAGGGATCAAACCTCCGACCTTCCGATCGGTGGGCGACCGCTCTACTGTCCGAGCCCCTTGTGCTGGACTCAGGGAGACGAAGATCCATATTAGTGCATGAGACCCTGAGATGACTACCAACAGCAGGCGATGATGTTCAGTTTAAGGCTTGTTTTAAATACCATAAAAAATGAGTCTTTTCAACTTGAGGCATTCAAGAAGCTCCAACAGAAAGTCGGATTGAGAGGAAAAATGCAAAATGCTCAACTATGCAAAAGCACCAACAAAGCAATTTAACACCGTCACTCCATGTGATTGGACCCTACAGGAGTCACCACTCTCCAAAGAAAGTGCATGTTTATTCATTAAACATCGTGTGAAACTCAGACTTCTCTGTGTTGGGCTGCATCCAAAAAGGTTTGGAACTTTCTAAAAGTCCCTGTCCAAGCAGAGATTTGGTGGGGTGTGCTGGGCGAAGAGGAGAGAGGATTTAAACTTCAAGCTCTCTTCATAGAATCTCATTTCCTTCTGGCACTTTTTTGTGTGCACAAGTGAGAGAAACACCTTTCATGCATTCAAGGAGAGCCTGACAAAATGTAGGCACTGTTATTTGCACAGTCATGCCTAGTTTTTTCTCCATGATGGCACACTTTGAGTGTAGCCGTCCAGAACAACACACAGGGAGGACTTTATGTTTCACATATAACCTGATAAAACACAGAGGAGCTTGAGCTGTGTCACTGTGCTGCTCTTTTTACTGCAACGACTTGAAATGTTAGTTGTTTTTTAGTAATCAGTGCGAGTCATCTCTCTCAGATCTTACCAGATGGTGTGTGTGTGTGTGACAAAGAATTTGCAGACATGGTGTCTTACTATGTTAAGTTCCTGTCTGTGAAGAAATGTTGCTGACAATTGGACGAGACTGGCAGAAAGCACACATATCTATTTTTTTTTTAAATAACACAAACGGTGTATTGCTGCTGTAAAGTGCTTTTACAAAAATCCATGTTCTATTATGAGCTCCTAAAAGCTTAATAGTTGCACCTCCTGTGGAAAATATCGCTGCATCTCTTGTACAAACATTTGCAGGACTTTTATTTGGTTATCTCTTTTTTTTCTAAATAACATTCTTAGTCGTTTTCTTGCCTAAAACACACAAATCCTTGAGTCTGTAAATTTCCCATGACAATATGAGACACGATGACAGTAGACAGCAGGAAAATAGACAGTTATGACTGTTAGGAAAAGGAAGTGAGAACAAAAAACAGCCACATGCCTCTCGGGGAAAAAGGAGAGTGAGGATAGGAAGGAATGCCGCACGTGAAGAGGAGGAGATGAAGAGAATTCTGCATTGTTAACGTTCACTGTGTGCATGTACGCCGCAACAATTAACTGCTGAACCCATGAAATGACTTCAAACATTATTTGTTTAACAAGTCTTTCTTTTCTGTCCTCCTTAATTTTTAGACTTTGTCTTTGCCCCCCCTCACACACAGAGAGATGAATGTCTTGTAACATTTATCAGAGAAGTCAGAGTTCATCCTTCCTGGAGTATTAAGTCATGACCTCACCCACTCACCCGCTCTATTTCTTTCTGAATTCTCTCCCTGTCATCCTCTCCATGCTTTATTGATCAGTCCTATGATTTTTTAATCACTCCCGACCTTTTCTCTTCTCCCAGAGGTAAAAAGCACATTAACCATTTAAACCAGTTATGAACCATCAAATATCATGTGTCAGATTCTCATATTATTCATATGCTGGGTCGGCCTGCGTGACCTGATGTAAGTCAGAGCTTAATATCATGATTATCTGTTACAACATGTGTCTTAATGCCTGGTTCTGATCATTTAGGACAGTTATGATAACATTGAACTCACATGTAGTTGGTTAGAAACAGTCAGTCTTAAAGCTTTGCAGTCAAGTCCCAAGTCAAAGAATAACACAACAAGTCTCAGGTCAAGTCCCCTGTCAGGACTGTGAAGTCCAATTTCACGTCCCTAATAAGGGCCGACAAGATCCAAGTAAGGTCGCAAGTCAAGGCAGACAAGTCCCAACTCAGGACAGGAAGGTCCAGAGTCAAGTCCCAAATCAGGACTATCAAACCCAAGTCCTAAGTAATGGCTGACAATATCAAAATCAGGTCCCAGGTCAAGACAGGCAAGTCTCAAGTCAAGTCCAAAATCAGGGCAGAAAGTTTGATCCAATGAACGGCTTATTGGCTCACTTTTAATCAGCTTGTTAGATAACCTTTTAATCTTTGGACTTGGGAAAAGATAAAGCATTTTCAAGTCAAAAGGCTCAATTACGAGTGAAGTCATGAGTCACTGGTGTTAAACTCCTCACTGAGTAGTACGTCTTGGATTTTGTCTAGTTTGAGTCTGAAGTAATCAAACTTTGGAAATCTGATTTGATTCTAAGACATGTGACAACTACAGTCCAAAGTCCAAAATCAGCTCTCAGTTCTTCCTCTTGTCACTTTATAAGTTCTGCTTTGAAATGCTGTTATTAACGTAACTTATTAACCCTTCACCTAACTGAAGTCAATAACAAAATGTATGTTAAAATTAAAGGTTTCAGGACAGTGTGATCATTTTGTAGTGGGTCTGTACAGTGATGTTATTTTCCTTTCTTTACAAAAGACAGTTTGGAGGCATTTTCCTTCATATAACTCTGGCTAACCTGGGGGTTTAATACCTGTCTGTCTCTCTGTCTGTTTCTCTGTCTGTCTGATTGCTTGGCTGCTAAATCAGCAACTAACTTTGTGAATACAGTGTTACTGTAACGGAGAGAGACCCAAGTTGTATGAAGCTAGAAGCACTCTTTAACATTTGAAGACAATGAAGAATTAAAACATGGAGGCCTCATATCTATTTTAGTCCTTCTATTCCTTTTGTTCTCTCCATAGATGTTCCCTCTTTCTCTTTCTTCTCCCTTAAGCCCTTTCCACTATCTCCTAGCATTGAAGAACAATGGCCAGAGTATGAACAAGATGTAGAGGGACATGGATGCATGTGTCTCTTTATGCCCGTGGCCAGAGGAAAAGAAAGCAAGAAAGGGAGAGTAAGTGTGTGAAAGCGACCCAGAACCAGCAGGAGGGAAACGATGAAAAGAAAGAGAGATTTGCTCATAGCTCACATCCCTCTTTCTTCCCAAACCATGTGTGACACTGCCCTGTGTGTCCCATTGTGTGCATGTGTGTGTGTGTATGACTAGAAACCCCACTCGATCCCACATTAATTATAATCAGATTGGTTATTGATCACACACACGCTCTCAGTATTGATCCAGCATGTGCAGTCTGATAGAGGCTCTCCACTTTCTGCAGGCACAGACGGAGGGAGGGACACTTCAGCCAAAGCCTTGTACACGTACAGATAGCTGTACTCACAGCAGAAACAAGAAGCACTCTTTTTAAAAAAAAAAACTAAATTACCATTATAGCTGTCTTGTATCACTGTGAAAGTTGCAGAAATGTTGGAAAAACGCTGTCATGTCTGGATTCATGATATCATCCGGAGGTGCACACAGCTCTGTGAGTTTCACTGCCTGATTACTGCAGCTTCTACAGCATCATGAGCCCAAAATAAACAGATCTTTCTGTGATTAAATTGCAATAAACGGATCAATTGGGTGCCGAAATACTCCCAACATGATGCCAATGTGTAAAAAGTCTGCATTCATGCTCTGTCAGGTCAGTCTGCAAGAAGACAAGCAAACAGCTCTTAAAATGCTTGTTTTCTAAATGGAGTTTGGTTT
>CAFUXE010000109.1:637854-659335 GCA_903364295.1 Serranus cabrilla | reverse complement strand
GCACACACACACACATACACACACAAACTTGTATACTCAAATTCGTAGAGGGGGGTCAGCATCAGTTCAGCGTTTGCATAAAAGAAACAGAGCCGCTTGTTTTTAGGAAAGCAAACTGCTTCTCTTAAACACGGAGTGGACAGCGGGAGGGACGGAAGAGACGAGATCTCGAGTTCAAGATCATGAGGACGGACGAGAAAAAGGAAGAGAAGAAAACGTGGGAACAAACCATGAAAGAGAGAGGAAGAGAGGAAATGTTTTGGTCAATATGCTTTGCTCTTTTAATCTCATTAAGCTTCAAAGGAATATAACAATTAGCTTGCCCGTGTTCAATAAATATTTAAGTCCATTAACACACACACATACACACACACGCTTACCGCCACTCATCTATCACTTTCAATCGTACTCATATCTATCCACTGAGGCTTTCTATGGTCATTGTCCCACTTTTTAACTAATCTGTTCCATGTTACTGATTACCACGTTCTGATTGGATTATTAAACGCAACATCACGACCAAAATTAAATCTCATTACTTTGATTCACTGCTAATTAAATGGGATTATCAGGATTTAACTAGTCCATCCAAAGGGCTCAGAGGAACAACTATAATCATCACTGGAACATGCTTCATGCATTGTCACACATACCAGTACACACGTTTCACTGTCAAATATTCAAACTGATGCAACCGGTGTGTAATATATCACCACATTGTCTGTAAAATATATTCATCTTTTTGGATGCAAATATAAAAATGATTTGACTGTTTCAAAAAAGTAGATATCTCTATACTTTGTGGATTACAGTTTTGAAGCCGCATATTTGGTATTTTGATCAGCCATCGAGGCTTTTAGAAGCCAGAGGTCACCATATTTGGATAAGAAGTCGAGGGAGGAGGATGCTAAATTAAAAGCAAGCACTAACTAGCTTGCTTGGTTAGCAAGATGCATCCATAATACAACTGAATGCTGAGCAAGACATTTTGAGGCCAGCAAAATGCTTTAATTCTGAGGTGAAAACACACCAGAGGACCAGAGTACTAAGACAAAAACACGGACAACACCCCGAAAAAGTTTGACTACTTAAAAAGACCACAGTTCCACAGAATTCTACACTTAAATTCTTATTGGCAGGTTGCCATGAAAGCGATTTGTCAATCACAAGGTAGCCCCGCCCTCAAGTATACCCTGCTTTACTGTCTTTTTTTACTATAAATGGGACCATCATTTACAGAACAAACATCATTCTGTGTTGGAGAAGACTTGAACTAGCAACTGAAACTCATTACGAGAATGTTTAGTAAGGTAATAAATAAAGTGAGAAGTAGGGCACTTTTCTCATAGACATCTTTTTTGAAACCAGTGGAGTGGCCCCCTTCTGGTTATTAGAAACAATGCAGGTTTAATGCACTTCTGCATTGGCTTCACTTTCAGACCTGGAGGTTGTCGCTTAATAAAAATCAAGCAGTTTTGAAATGTCAGTGTCATTAAATGCAGCTCCATTCACTCATGTGATGTGAATAAGGTGTAAACTGGAGGACTGTTGCCACATTTCCTTCCTGTCTGCCCTGCTGCTGTTTGCAAGCAGCTGTGCCATGCTTTTAAATATGTGCAGAGACACCACCAACACCACTGTGACTTGTACTATTCTTTTCGCTGCAGGACACATATTAATGAAGAGAACAATGTCTCTGTGCCTTAATATTATCATCAGTTTGAACGTGGTGTAAAATAAATGAATAAATAAACAACATGGAGGAAACTGGATCCATCCTGTTGAGCTCCTGTGGGATTTCAGGTCATTTCGGCGGCTGTTACAGTTGTTGTGGCTAATAATTTTCAAGAAAAAAAGCGAGGTACAGTAAGTCCTGTAGCTGGGGGACAAATGCTAATAAACAAGAGGACTGCTTTGTGTTTGCAGGGGTCAGTGTGTATGTGTCAGGTTGGGAGTTGTACTTGCCCCCAGCAAGGTCCAGCAGACAAAAATGAAAACTTTTCCAGTCCATTTAAAGGTGCTTTGTGACATGTTTTTGTTTCTTAAAATGAAGACCATATTTCTGGTTTACCCTTCTGGCAAGTATATGTTGATTAAAATGAGAATATGTAAGTTATGAAAGGTGAAACAGACACAGCAAGCGATAGTTATGTTTCGGATAAAAGGCTGAATTCAGAATCAAAAACACATGCTCACTATGTTACCTGCTTGAGTTGTGAGACATTGTACAAATATGATGGCCATGACACAGGTACATCAAACATTATTGGTACTCATAAAATAAACCTGATTCCCCACAGAACAGCACTGTGGACAGCTCCCCAAAGCTGTAGCTGCTCCCAGCAGCAGGATCAGCACCATGGAGAGCTCACTGGCACTCAGGCCTTGCTGGTGTGTGGAATTGCAAACTAACCTCGTCCTTATACTGAGTTATGATGTCAAATCTAATATGTAGGGTGTTCCAACTCCATATTATGTCAAGTCAAGTCAAGTCAAGTGAAAATCATTTCTAAAGCATATTTAAAAACAACTCACGTTGATGTGTGAAGTGCTATACAAAAGTGTATAAAATCACAGTCAAGACAGTAAAAACACAGTGGCAGTAGTAACACTAGTCAACAAACATCATTCAAACACTGCAGCCTCAACAGGAACATATCAAGCCCCATCAGGGAACGCTAATGAATGAAAGTTAGTTTTTAGCCTGGACTTGTAAGACTCAATATAGGGGGCAGATCTGATGGAGAGGGGATGCTATTCCACAGTCTGGGTGCTGCGATTGGACGCTGTCACCCCTCAGCTTAGGTTTAGATCTGGGAACAGAGAGCAGCCACAGGTTAGATGACCTGAAGGACCTGTGGGTGGCATGAGGGGTCAAGAAGTCAAAGATATAAGAGGGGGCCTTTCCATTCAGGGCTTTAAAGACAACTGGAGAACCCTGAAGTCAATTCTATGTGGATTTTTTCAGTATGAGAAATACCAAAATTCCCAAAAGGTTGGGAAAAATGTAATAAAAACTCTTGTGACTTGTTGAATTGATCTGGGTTGTACCTGGAGTTATACTATGCAGCAAGAGCTAACTGGACATACTCACCTGCCCCACAATGCATTGCATCTTTTCAGACTGCCAGAGGCTCATGGTGGCAAATGTTAACTAATGTGAGCAAACTTGCACCAATCCATAATTTATATAAACAACGGGTCAAATGAGTAAGTGTAATCACAAATAAGTCACTCATAGTGACAAACGCCAAACAAACATTTCAGTCCAGCAATCCAGCTCTCATCATTTCAGTTTCTTGGCCCACAAGCTCTGCTCTCATTAGGCTCATTTTGCAGCTGCAGTGGGCAGCTGTGCTACTTTCCCAGCACCGAACAGCTCACAGAAAAGTTAGAAATTAGCTGGTGAGCATAGTGGTGCATTTAGAAGCTTCAAGAAAAAGTCTGTCAGTTTGAACATAAAATATACTGTCTTTGCATGGTTTTCAAATGAAACTACTTAATATATATTACTTGTTTAAGTTAGCATTGAGCATGAAGAGCAGACACTTCATGTTGCCATCCAAAGACAGGTAACTGAAACTAGGATCTATGAAGCAATTTTAATGATTATTTCTTTCATCTCCCTCTCCTGTGACCCAGATAAACGTCTTTGGCCAAAGGGCTGGAGACTATTAATTCATAACCCACAATTGGGAGACAGAGAGATTAGAAGTGATGACTGCGGGGTTTGTTGTGAGCTTATAGTTAAATATGGATCTTTGCCCGAATGACTCCCACATGCACGTCATCTACATGGACGAAAGAAATGACGTTTGTCTATTTATACTTCATCTTTTTCCTCCTGCCTTGTTTCTGAGCTCAGCGAGGAGCTGACCATGTGTCTGACCTGCAGCCACCAGGTAATCTGGGCCGTCTGCTCACCTCAGGGCGCAGCACGTGAACTGTATCTCAGAAGCAACTCTGTCTCATTTGTGAATGTTAAAATAACACTATAATGGGAGCGGTGTTTAAATGTCAGTTGTACCTGTGAGGCCTGCTGCCTCTGTGGTTATCAGTGCTGTTACAGCAGCAGCTGAGTTTCTATCTAGTTTGTCCTCTATTTCATTGAAAAGCATCAAAGTGTGTGTCTACCTGAGCACACAGAGCTGTATGTCATGAGTGTTTTCTCACTATGTTCCACAGAGATCTGACAAATACACCGAATCAAAGCCCATCTGCCATCATTATTCCTCTAATGGTTCTCCACAATTATTTTAAATGGACTTTTATCAGTGTAATGAAATGTCTTTACTTTAAATATTGTTCATATGCATTTTTAAAAGACCTTCAAGTACATAAAACTGTTGCAAGGGTGTGAAAAATACTTCTTTTTGTAAGACCACAATTTTCTACTTGATGAGTGAGAGAAATGAACTGACACACAGGTAGGTGGAAAACCAGCAGGATTTGCCTCCAGGAACAGAACTGAGAACAACTGGTACAGGTTAGCACTAGAACAACATGGGGAAATGGGTAGAAGACAGTGTTGGATTTGTCTTGTATTTATTTCACAAGGTTGCTACTAGTTTAGCCTTCTGCTAACCGTCGCCAAAAGGGTCCCAGCTGCGGCTGATTCACATTCATGAAAGGGCTTTACAGGACACAAGTTTGCAAAGGGAACAGGACTGTCATTCTAAAAGAAGTGCTTTTGTAAAAAGCATTGAAATCCCAGTCTTGAAAGTAGTACTTCTACTGGTTACTGTACGAGTCACATTCATATGCATTTGCTCATCTGCTGGGAAGGACTTCGGAAATACATTTTTGCTGCATGTTGCCAAAAAGTTAGTAATACTGTTGACAATGAGTTGATATTGATTGATACTTTTTACTATTGCATTTTACAAATCAATGACACTGTCTTGGTTGGATGGAACTGGTCTTACTGTGAAAGACAGACAGCGTGTTTTCAGGCTCCCTGATCTACCGCTGTTGGAGGTGATGGGGTGCCACAAGGTTCTGTGTTTGGTCTTTTGTATTTATATATAACACAATCATGGTTCGTTTTGATGACTGTCACATCAATGCTCGACCACGGGAATATCCTGTTTTAAAAACTTGGTGTATTATAGGAGACAGATCTTTTTGCTTATCATTGTGTCATTGTGTACCATTGTGTACATAAGCTAGTCCACACTATGATTTATTTGTCAATAAATGTATTCAACGAAAGTGTCTCATTTTAACTTAAAAATGTTCAAATCTCAGAGCTGGCTACTTATTGATACTCCATGGATATATTACACAATTTGGGAAGAAACAGAGATTTTGTACTTTTATACATTTTTCTGTAGTTGTCCTTTATGTTTGGGATGTTATTCATTTCTGTGTGGTTTTAGCTGTTGTGTGTCCTTCCTTTATACCTTTTTCCTCTTTTTCTTTTTCCTTCATTTTTTCTATACTGAGATCTTACTTGCAAAGTGACCTTGATTAAGATTAACAGATTAAATAAAGCTATGAAGAAGTAAATAATGAGCCAATATGATCTCACACATGGTGCACCGTGGGAGAGCCCCTCATACAGAGGATTTGCATTATGCATGAAAACAAACACGCTAATCACTTCAGTATGTGCGCTAAACAAATGGAAGCTTGCTCAGCTGACATTCCTAGGACATCAAGAAGTCACGACAAGTGCTTTCAACATCATTTAGATTGAAAGGGACTATGACATTACATCATTTAGGATAACTTAAATCCCGATGAATATACATAATACATTTGGTGCGTATATGGGATGCATATCATTAAGGATGCATCTTACACACAGATGGAGTGTTTTAAAAAGGAAAATATCAGACAGAAAGAGCTCGTCTCAAGTGGTTCTACTGCCTGTTGAGATTCAAGTGAGGAACAAGGCTGACTGGAGGGTTCCCTCTTAATATTTAACCACTTAAGCATCACTCAGAGTGATTCAGTGCATGTGTGTGAGTACGCAGGGCACCTTTTTGACCCCATCTTATATATTTCTTTACGTGTCAGTCAGGCCTGCTGCATGCATGTTTCATACTTCCTGACACATTCAATATTTAACAGGGTCACACACACACACACACACACACACACACACACACACACACAGTTATTTATTTATGCCTATACATACTGTCCATACATTTATGTCCACCACAGCACAGGACATGCAAATCAAGGCTTGAAAACATACATTGAGAGCGCTCATTTTTTTAGATATATGACATTTTCACATGTGCAGGGCATAAATGGCGTTTGAGGGGACATTACATGGCACAGTGCAGCACTTAACAGTACGTTATAAAATCCCCCATGCATCACCTCTTATTCTTTTATGGCACTTAGGAGCACTTGAGTGAAAAGTACTCCGTATGTAATGTTTATCACCCAGGGCTCTTGACAGCTGATGTGCTAATCTTTTAGTGCTGCTGGCAAACACAAGCCCACATCTTTTCAGTTCAAACGGGTAGCTGCAGAAAGACACTGGACACCAACTCTTTACCCTCCCTGAGGCTGGGATCACACCTAAAGTGCCGATCCTTCACTTGCATGCTTTTATTTTGGTGACTTATCTAGTGTTATGTATCCATTTGTGTTTACAAAAACCACTCGGACTAAGAGTGGGTCCATATCTGTTCAGCTACAATGGCCTTCAGTACTCTGCTTTTTATTCACTTGTCGCTCTATGATCTTCAAGTTTTCATGATGTAAATATTTTGTCAGTGAGTCACAGAGGCACCTCTACATCACTACACAAACCACAGTTTACCTTTAACAAAACAATTGCCTTCCAGCAGGCCTGGCAGACTTACTATCTCAGCTCAATATCAGCTGCAGTGGGCTCAGATTTAAAGCTATTTCACTAGGTAGGTCATCTAGCCTGTAAATGCAATGACATGACCTAAGGCATTCATTGACATCAACCAGGTCAAATGCAAGCTTGATGGGATAAACGCTCCAAAGACATAACTGGCATGGGCATTTTCAAAGGGTGCCCTTGACCTCTGACCTCAACATATCAGAATGAAAATGGGTTCTACAGGTACCCACAAGGCATCATGTTTAATTTGGGTATGAATCTTGTGGATTCAATGAGACCAGTTCTATTCATGTAGGATGATGTTAGTCCCCATAGTAGCATAACTTTGCAGTGAGAGCATTTCTTGAAACTTGACCTCACTAAATGATCTGTTGTGACCTCGAGGATAATCACAGCCTTTTGAAACTTTACAACCACAAACTAAAGACCTGGAGCATTCAGAAGATGAATGACTTTCTTAGGTATATTGATAATAAGGGGGCTTCTCAGCAGTTTCCAGAACAGAAGATCTCACCATCCAGTTGCTGAAAAATGCAATTCTTGCAGAAATTCCTGAAATGTCTGATGTCTTTCATACCCAATAACAGCATGGATCTTTATATGGTGTTCTTCAAGGTCTTGGTGTCTTGCAATATTTGACCTTTTTTAAAAACTCTAAAAAAAGTCGATTAAAGCACCAAATGTGTGTTACAGATGGTGTCAACTCAAAAATAGCTGGAACATCTTATGAGACATAACTGAGTATGGAAATGGTCTTCATATATACTCACATCATAATGTTCTAAACCCATACAACTCCTAACGGTCCAAATCTGAATAGCCATCTAACCAAAACACAATGCTTGTAGCAGTTTTATGCCGAGAAACCTTGACAGAGAGTGCTGAGCTGCATCTTAAATTATCCTTCAGGTTCCAGCTTTCAGATGGTTTAAACAACTTCTGTGTCACATCTACTGATGACCTGCTGTCTCCTCATAAAGGACTCTATGTGAGCGGGTCTCAGAGGGTTTAGATGCTTTGTGAATATCTTTACAAATCAAAATCAATCAAGATCACACCAAAATTACCTTATTTATCCCGAGGCGAAAGTCAGTTATTTTGTTGACTCTGTTGACAAGGATCTGGGTCTTAACTGAAGTGGAAATGTTTCATTTGTCATAATTCTAATACATTTCTCAGAAATCCATCACTGGGAGCACCTCTTTGTACTTGGAAGAAAAGCCTTGTGTGGGTCTCAGCATGCACAGAGAATATAATGTGGATGACTGATCTTGAAAATACATGGCACCTTAAAGTGTGACACTTCACTGCCCATTCACGACAACAGCTGCTGTGTGAGCAGCTACATTACAGAATACGACAGAGCTCTCATTACCTACAGAAACATAACAAAACAGATTCAAACTCAAGTGCCTCTAATGGAAACACTCAGGAAGTGCAGGAGCACACATGCATTCACACAAACACACACACACACAGGTCCTCAGAAGGTCCTTATTCAGAGGCTCTGCCATAATGCACATACAGGGTCACTTTAAGTTCTCACATTAATTATAGAAGTCACATTCAGACTCAAGAAGTTTCTCTCACTTTGTAATGGGAAATCTAACTGAGCTGTGGGCCAATGCCTGGCAACACAACAATTTGAGATATCACAGTTGTGCATTTAGTTGCTATATGTTCTTTTTTTAATCTTGACATTTAGCTCCTGTTGTCCAGTGGAGCATGTAATCATCACTTGTTTATTCTTCTCTTTTACTTCTGCATTTACATTTCTTCATCTCCAGTGCACAACCCTTTCTTTCTGTATTTATTGATTGAATTGTTCATATATGCAAATATGTTATAAACTAATCTTGAGTTCATTCAAAACTATCACCTGGAGAGATCTATGAGCTGAAACAATCACTACTCTGAACCACAACAGAGAAGAAAATCCACACTACACACTGTGGGCCCCCAACCCTTCTCCTACCCAGCAGGAAGTAGGTTAGCTGTGGGCTACAACTTCCCAAGCTTGTATTTATTAACTTTATGTTAAATTGGCTGCTGGATTAGCTATGAGTGTTGATTTTTTTGGAACCAGAAGTGATGTTTGGATGCACTCTATCTGCTAATGCTGTCTTTAGCAAGGTGCTAACTACTTGCCAGAAAAAATGAACACCTGACTCCTTAGATTGTCTTTTAGTTCAACTAAATGCTGAGCAAGACATTTTTAGGTGACAAAAATATAACAATTAACTGCCATGAAGTGAAATCTGTGAAAGGGTCAAACTTCATCCTTGTCGGTAGGCACCCCCTAAAGCACACTCTGCTTTATCATCTATTTTATTCGAAATAGAACCATCATTTACTAAATGAATCACATGCTGTATGAAAGAAGACTTAAAACGAGAGATTGAGACCATAAATCACTATGAGAATGTTTACTGAATGTTTAGAGAAGTGTGGTCATTTTCTCATAGACTTCTATGCAATCAGGCTTCTTTTTGCAGCCAGTGGAGTTGCCCTCTGCTGGTGATTTGAAATAATGCAGGTTTGTGACTTAGAGAATACCTGCAGGGCTAATTGATTAACTTCAAAAGCTGTGGCGCTAATGGCTTAGCAATGACATTAGCAACAATTTTAGTATATGAAAAGTTCATGTACTTCAGGGCTTTATTAGAAGACAGGATGGGAGACTGCAGGATTTAATAATCATTAAAGCCATCATAACATAGTCCGAGTATAAAATTGGACAGCAAAACTTTTGTTTAACACGCAGCCACAGCTGTTTTCATTGATAGTATTTTTGCTAAATTGTACCTTTGAGACATGACTCAAGAGTCCAAACAGTCAGAATCGCACCTGACTCATGATTTCCTTGTAGAAAACCTTAATGAACAAAAGGGTTTTTGTTTCCACCCCTTCTTGTATTTAATGATATCATATTTCATTGCTGTGTGCAGGGAAAAAAAACCCTCTCTCCCCTCGTCTCCCTCCACAGGGAGTCCAGGGTCAGCTCCAGAACATCATCCTGGAGCAAGAAGAGATTCGATATCTTGCTCCAGGACACTTCAGCAGGAGGGATGCTTGCCAATACCGGGGCTTGAACCTAAATCCTTAATTATGTTCTACCCTCAAACACTCCTCCACGCTCAGTCTCTCTCACTCCACCCTGTCCTTCTCTGTAGTCATTCAGTTGGCACCCTCACGCAGATGCAGCTCCAGTAAATGTACTGTGCAGGTCCCAGATCAGCAGCATTACACAGAGCCAAAAGCAAGAAGGTCTGAGGTGACTGTGGAGTGATCATGTAAGAGCAAAATGCTGGAAAAAAGACAGAAAATAGATGGAAAAGATGGAGACCGTGATGTCTGAGACTTACTCAACTCTTAACCTTTCCCCAAGCATCTCATTTACTTCCTCTCACTCTGTCTCGTTTACATGCTTTCATTTCACTTTATTCCTCATTTTCCTGTTTCTTCTCGTCCTCCCTTTCTTCTCCTCCTCCATTCATCCAGACGCTCCACTTTTGTTTTGAAGTGAAATGAGTGTGTTTGATGAGGAGCTGAATAGAAGAGTTGGAGGAGGGGGGAGGGAGGGAGTAGAAGGAGGAGGAGGAGGAGGAGGAAAGGGGGATTGTGGGAAGAAGGCAGGTCCTATATATAGCGGTGAGCGTGGGTAGGTACCGTATTGACAGGAAAGACACAGGATTTCTATCCAAAGCAAGAGAGAGAGGGATAATGAGCCTAAAGGAGAGAGAGGGGTGGAGAAAGATGCATGAACGCAAGAGAGAGAAACAGCAAGAACATTGATGTATTGTCAGTAAAACAAGTTAGTTCAAGTCAACATGTAAATAGTAAAGTTATTAGCCTGCAGCTAACAGCTGCAGACCTCGGAGGTCCAGACATGAAGAAACATGTTTACATTTTGAACGTGCACTGACAACAGCACGACAGATACTGGACTTGTGAGGTCGATACTGATATTAATATTTGGATATCAGCTTTATGAACAATAGCAATAACACAAAACAAAACAAGGCAATCAGAGATGGCAGACTTCACCCCATTCATTCATGATTTTGGCTATGATGGGGGTATTCAACTGAGTTGTTGCAAATAAAGAAATCCATTATTTATCCGATTTTCATATGCTAGTGATTATTTGATATTATGCCAGACATATTTACAATCAAATTTGATATGAATGAAGTGGAACTCTGGATTGGCATTTACTGTAAAATTTATTTACATAGTACATGAACATAATACATAACATAAAAATGTTTGCCACCAAATTGTGCCATTTTGCTTCATTTTGTCAAAAAGCTATCATTTGGTTTCCTATAGATGCTCCATTATAACTTAGTCGCTATCTCCACTGGTTTTTGAGATACAGTCATTTATATCCAGGTGTGGAAACACACACAGACACACAGACAAAAACAATACTTCACTCCCACTCCGTGGGGTGGAGTAATAAAATAAAAAAATTGAAATATATTGTTTTTGTTACTTGCTCTTGGGGGCCCCCTAGTGGCCGATGGGCCCTAAACAGGCACTTAGCTCACTTATGCCTTGGGCCGGCTCTGGTGGAAACACACACAGACACCGCAAAGACAGAAACAAAATTTGCAACACTTCATAATAAAAGGTTTGAAAAGACTTGCACACGCACAGGACAAACTAGCAGGATCTTATTGATCCACAGCAGAGTCTGTCTGAGGTCGCTTTGTGAACAGTGAAGCTGGGTATACACTGGACAATTTGAAATTATTTGTGCAGCTCAATAATTGGGTCAGAAGCAGGCTCAGAGTCGGGCCTGATTTCAGGAATTTCAGAGCCATAAGTGGCTTTACCACGAGTCTTCTTCCTCACTGCTCCTGAAAGTGCCGCGGTGAGACGGCGCATCATATGGACAGATGCCATGTTTTATTTAAGACATTTCAGCACACAGGATGGCACGGATAATCATGGCACCATGTTTCTGCCTTGTTAGCAGTATTTTGACCTGACCTCCACGAGCAAACATTCAATCTCCCTGTTGTTTGTCAACTGTCAGTGCGACCGCACAGCGTGAGCACTCCATCGGACAGCACGGTGTGAGCACGTTCATGGTGAGCTATGGCTTTGAATTGCAGGTGATCTAACTGTACAGTATGACTTTTCTAAAATCATACAGTGGTGGGACGTAACTAAGGACATCTACTCAAGCACTGTACCATAGTCAGATTTCAAGGTACGTGTACTTTACTTGTGTATTTCCATTTTATTTAACTTTTAATTTTCTACATCATTACATTTTAGAGGGAAATATTGTACATTTTGCTCCACTACATTTAGCTGACAGCTTTGGCTACTTTTCAGGACTTTATTTTTTAAAATGAAACCTCATAACAGTATAATGAAATGATACGTACCTTTACCTCCATTAAATGCATCATTAATAATGCTGATACTTTTCTACTTTTACTGAAGTAAGTTTTGAATGCAGGACTTTTACTTAAAAATTGACTTAGTAAATTCACAGTGTGGTTTTAGTGCATTTACTTAAAGAAGGTATTTGAATACTTTTTCCACCTCTGGTATATATCCAGCTTTAGACAGTGTATATTTCTAGGGCTTTTATTGTGAAAGATAAGAACAGGAGGAATGGGGCCTTTTAATAGTTTAATAGTTTTATAGTTTAATGTTTGCTGAGAATAATTAATTTACACCAGTAAATAACTAAGTCAAAAAGATGGCGTAAAATACAAGTCAGTCATAAAGAAATGAACTGAGGTGATCATTTCTCTGCTCTGCTGAAGAAGTGCTGGTTACATCCCAGTAGTTTCCGAGTGTGCACCACACAGTGTGAAAGCAGAGCTGAAAGGCTGCAAGTCTGCTGGGATCCCCTCTTTACATCTTATTTTCCTCACTGTTTACAGTGGAAAGACAATGTTACTCCCAACAGCAGTCGGAGCTGAGGTTGTTTTCTCTCTCTCAGAGCATCAAAGAGCAAGAAATGACAGATATTTACACTTAGTCAGAAGGCTGCTGGTGGTTTAAACAATTACGCTTAAGATATTTATGAGAGCATTTCCAGGAATGGCCATTTCCATTCTGTAATTATCGCTCTATGTAGCAGTTTTTGTTGTTCGTGGTAAAGTGTGCCATTCCCTCGCTTTATTCAAATTGCCTCAGTCAGCAGGGATTCACAGGAAATGATGCAGCATGTAATCAAGTGTTACTCTTTGTAGTTTTATCTCATTTTCGATCAGTTGTTCCCTCTCCCACAGCTGAATCAGTATCATGTTGCTGCTAATGCAAAACATTCTTTCCAGCTTTCTCACAGTCCAAAAACATGCAGCTTAGGTTTAATTGGGGACTTTAAACTGCCCGTAGGAGTGAATGAGAGCATGAATGGTTGCCTGTGTCTGCCCTGTGATAGTCTGCTGACCTGTCCAGGGTGTACCTGCAATTTGAGTTGGGATAAGCAGTTAAGGATAATAAATAAATCCTCTAAAGCAAAAGTTTCACAATAAAATAATTCAACTGGCTTTTATTCTGAAATCATCACAAGAAACAATGTATTTGTCCAACCTGATCTCACAAGATCACACACCTGATCTGCACCAATTTCACTTGTGACTGATGTAAACAAGTTGTCAGAACAAACTTTTAAGGTTTGGCTGTGATAGCAGAGCTGCAGTTTTAAATGGAAAGTCAATCAATCAGTCAAACTAGTGGAACTGGATGAGGAGAAATACTGATTGAATAATGGTTGTTTATTAATAACCTGTGTCTGGCTAAGTGCATCCAGGTTTTCTGTTCTTCTTCTCTTGCTGATTAAAACAATAAAATCAACTAGTTTTTTCCCATCTTAAAAGTCCACCTGCTGCCATGGTAACAGATGACAAATGTGACATCTTTAGAATCAGATTTGCAGTTTTCTTGTATCTGGCACACTAAAGATAACTTTGACTATACACACATACAGCTCTTCCTTCATGATACAACATACAAGATGCCACTGACCACAGATCAGTGGTGGAAAAATAATTCAGATCCATTACTAAAGTAAAAGTACTAATACCACTCTGCAGAATTACTCCACTACAAGTAAAAGTCCTGCATTTAAAACTTTCTTTAGTAAAATTAGAAAGGTATCAGCATGAAAATGCATTCAACTGATGCATTTGTGTAAGCAGCATTTTACTATTATTCAGGTTAGGGTTAATTTGAACTACTTAATATAACTTTAGGTTAATTTATAAGCATGCAAGTTGATCATGTTTTTAATGTTAAATCTTGTAACTAAAGCTCTCAGCTTAATGTAGTGGAGTAAAAAGTACAATATTTTCCTCCAAAATGTGGTGGAGTAGAAGTTAAAAGTTACACATGTTACCCACTGCATTCTGGGAAATGTAGTCCCTTGCGAGTGATCATCATAAACAGATTTAGCAATATTGACTTTTGCATTAGCGTATGCTGCCTAGTTAAAAGACAAAGTGCAGGAAAATGCTCCACATCTTCTCATCCACTCCTCTTCCCTCATTTATTCCTCTCCTCCTCTCTGTGAAGTGCTGATCCTCCCCTCCATCCCTCCCTCCGTCCCTCACAGGGCTGGACAGATTCACAGCACTACTTTCCTTTTATGCTTCATCCCTCTCTCTCTCTCTCTCACTATGCCTCATCTCTCTCTCTCTTATCATCCTGCTCTCTCCACTTCCTCTTTTACTCACTTCATCCCTGCTATTCTCTCAGTCCAGCTCCATTCCATGACACTATATTTATACGGCAGTAGTAAATAGAAGTGTAATGTACTCTGAGTGATATGAATGTGAAGCCAGCATGAGTAAAATCAACAAAATCAACATTCACAATGAGAGAGGTAAAAGAAAAAAATAGCTATAAAAGTAAAGTGAACAAAGTGAAGAGATAAATGTCAAGGTAACAATAAAGCAAAGAACAATAACAGTTTTATGGGACTCTGAGATTGTGTGTGTGTGTGTGTGTGTGTGTGTGTCCTCTCCCTCTGCCAGTTCAACAGTTATTGTTGTTGTGTTCTCAGAGGAGAGAGGAAAAGGGGGAACAGCTCTTAACTTCCTGGGCTTTAATTGCATTCACAGAGTCTCTGCTCCTCCACTCGAGTGGAGCTCTGAAACAGAGCCAGTGTGGAAGTTTGGCTCACATGAAAAATATTAGACACTTCAAAACATCCAAAGTTCCACTGTGAGGAGTTTAATTTCTCACCATCAGGCTCGGGTTCACTGTGTTTTTGTCATTGGCAAGAAAACCTGAAAGAAACAGGAGAGCTGTTTTGGTCAAAGTTAAACCAAATGCTGAATTTCTTTGCATGGCACGCCTTTTGGCACCAGGTCCTTTTTCTGTATTTCATTTTCTACTGTGGGCTGCACTGTGCTGTCGTCGTTACCACTGTCTGATAGCAAGAAGGAGGAGTGAGGAGTTTGCATGTTCTCCCTGTATCGGCGTTGGTTCTCTCCGGCTTCCTCCGTCAGTCCAAAAACATGCAGCTTAGGTTTAATTGGTGAATCTAACCCGTAGGAGTGAATGAGAGTCGTGCCACCACGTGAAACTGTCGTGACATCATCTTCAACCGGACACCCGCCGAATCCTTTCATTGGTAACCAAACACAGAAATGGCCAACAAAATTGTGGTAGCTATTGCAAGTAGCTTTGCTATTTAAAAATGTTGGGTTTGTGCCCAATCAATTCTAACTCCAGTGTAAGCTCCCTTGAAACTTTAACCAACAAGGTGGTACCAAAACAAGCACCAAGTACTAGCTACAGCTTTAGCCGACAACCAAACCAAAATGAGAAAATAACCATTAACTGATCATCATAGTGACTCAGCGTGTTCTCTTGCTGGATCCTTTCATTGGCAATCCAACAGAGGAATGTACGTACTTCAGTTAACTGTAGTTTGGCGATTAAAAAACAAGTTTGTGCAGGATGTCTCACTGAACACTCTTTGGTCTGCAGTGTTTTATAGTATTTGTCTCAGCTTGCTTGGAAGCTTGACTGAGGTGCCACCAAAAAAGTACCAGTTAGAAGGTAATATCTGCCATTTCTGCTCACGGAAAAGCAGGAAAGTGAGTCGAGCTGTGCTGCATAAGGCATGTGATGCATTTCTCCCAGCCTCAGCACATGTAATTAAAGAATACATTTTATAGAAACATAATAGAAATCAGTCCGGCCAGGTGTGCAAAACGCTGATAACCATTTTCCAGATCAAACTTTATCCAGTTAGATCAGTTACATTCCTCCCTCATCTGGGTTAGTGAGCGACCTGCTGTGCTGTGTTTCTTTCAATGTATGCACAATCGATGCATTCCTCCCATGGGGACTGTCACACTTATTAACTAATCAATATCACTGTTCCCATTAAAGTTGTTTCACAATCAATACTGCATTCAGATTACAGCTATGAGCTAATCCATACCATTAATATTCCAATCAACCCGTGTATGATCACTGGAGATGGGAACCGTCTCGGAGCAGTGTTGCATTAACAGCAGCATCGACGAATAAATAAAGGTGTGTATCACTGTGTGCACAGCAAACTACCAGGGCCAGACTGGGGACAGCTGTGCTTATAGAGGGCCTGCTAGCATTAGCATTAGCTCTGGGGGTCGGAGCTTGGTGCTACAGCAGCCCAGAACCAACACTGGTACAAAGTGCAGCTTCACAGTGGTGTGTGTTGTGTTGTGTAGATAGAGGTGTGTGTTGGTTATATGCATCTACTATAGACACATGTATGGGCCCAGCACTGCCTGCTACAGCTGCACCATTTCATGTTCAGTTGTGATCACATGTACTTTGACCTCACAACAGGAGTCGCCTGCACTGACCTAAAAAAAAAATATTTAACTTTTTTCCTTTTTTTTTATAGCTGGGAACCCATATGGTTCTCCTCACTCTGCCAAGCCAGCACTGATGGATAACTGCAGACATACACTTTAGGCTCCTGGTTTCTGGGCCCTGTAAGGGGCCCCTCATAGACTTCACCTATGAAATGTCACTCAAAGAGACACATACCGACAAGGAATAGAATACAAAGAGACACAAAAAGACAAAAAAAAAAAAAGAATGAAAAAGAGAACAACTAGACCAAAAACTACAAAGATGTGCAACATAGCTGCAAAGATGGACTAAGAGGCAAATATCAACTATGAAAAAGGGCAAAAAAGATGAAAACAAACTGCAAAGTGACTCAAAATGACAAAAAAGATGCAAAGAGACTATGAAAAGACTCACAACAACTATGAATGAGAATACCATTCACAAACACTGCAGTGCAACAAAATATGGCTTCAAAGACACAAAATGAGTTCAAAATGAGGCTAAACAACTATAAAGTCTGTGTGTTCTGGTGGGGATGTTTGCATGTCTAAGCCCAGGAGCCTTTGTCTCATAATCCATCCCTGAAACCAGGGCCTGTATTCATCAAAGTTATGAGGATCACACTGAAAAATGCTATTAAGACTTAACTTAAGAGGAAAAACTTTCTTCCCTAAAAGTGGAGAACAGGACACTCACATCTACTTACAGTAAAGTAATAACCTTTAAGAGCAGATCTCAGTGCTAACATGATTAATGCATGTGTGTTCAGAGCAGCACTGTCTATGCACCTTGTGTTTCTCAGAGATATCATATTCAGTTTGGTTTGTGTAAAATCAAACATATCTCAAGAAGCATTTATTATTAGCAGAACCTATCAATTAGCAAAAAAGGAGCAGCCAAAGTATTTAAAAATTGGACAAAGTGACATGAGAAAAAGCACAGTGCTGAGAAAAAAAGCTGCAAGGACATATATTGAAAACAAAAGCTTGATCTGTGTTGGTCTCTAGGTAACTATTTTCCTCTGAATTATGCATATTGTTTCTTACTATCTGACCCCAAATCACATTTAATTTGAAAAATCGATATCTGTATCTGTAGGAAACATGGCCGACCAAATCTACACTTAAAATAGTGATTTTTCATCAAATCATTTCAATTATGTGAAACTTGGACAGAACTTTGGGCTGTTTACACAGAGCTGAGAGGAGGGGACAAGAGAAGTTGGAAGTAGACTTTGTAAAACTGTAAGTTCTTCAATATGTATAACATGTGGATACCACGTTTTCTTTTACAATATTACTTACTAACACTTGTGGCCACTTAGAAAGAGTTCTTTTTTTTTTTCAAATAAATTATCAAAGAAATTCAACGTGTATTCTGTTCTTTTTAACAACTGTGTTTTATCAAACAACACTTTTGAGTTCTTCCTGAGCTGTGATTGGTTAGAAGTTGGCTGCATAATAGGCTGTTTCCATAGAGGTACAGGACTTTTATATTGTAGTGACAAACAAGGTCACAGTGAACAAAATGTGACAGGAGCAAAAAAGAAAAAAATATTAAAGTTAACAAAAATATAGCGCCTTCAATGCCATGCTGTCCAAAGGAAAACCATTTGCATTGTGCATGCATCACCAGATCTAATGTGCCTCAATGTGTGTGTCCATTATATCAAATGGTAAAGCTAAAGCAGGCAACATTTAGGTGACGCAAGTGCATGTTATTGAGGTTTTCTTTGCCCATTTATCACCCTCCTCTCTGCACAAAAACTCCCCAAGCTGCTGCAATAAAAACTAATAGCTGCTTGTTAAGACCCTCTTGATAACTGCAGTTACGCTGACTGTGTTCACACGCCAGCAGGAAGAGTGGGAATGCAAAAGACAACGTGTCAAACTCTGCGACAAGGATGGAGACACTTTCTGACCCTCAGCTGGTGTTCTTTCTGTTCTCATCCCGCTTAAACAACAACATGTTCTTATTTTCCTGCTGCAGCCTGTTTGGCAGACAGTGTCCTCAGTCTGAGTTTAGTGTAATAGAGGTTAAGAAAAGCTCCACCCTCGAGCAAGCGTCTGCGCTCTTAGAGCAACGTCCCCGCCAGCAACACACACACACACAGCGACGCTACCCTTCAGGTGCAGTGTGTTCTTTATGAAAACACACAACGGACCAGGAGAGGCAGGGTAACACACCTCTTCAGCTGAGCACACGTGCAGGAAGCAACAGTGCCTCAGACATGCTCCACTTGGAAAGCAGAACAAAACACACTCCGACAAACACACACACACTCACACACACACAAACAGAAACAACAAAGTAGGTCTAGGCCATGCCAGGTCAGCGCAGCAAAGCAAAGCTAATGGATGCAGACAATAGGTGTGTGTGTGTATGAGAATGTTTCTGTGTATTTCTGTGTGTGTGCACCATATGTAGACAGACTGAGTGTGTGTTTGCATCGCTTAGGGCCATGTGTGACCCTGACCTCAACCACTTGCATGACCTCATCATGTGCGTAGTTACAGTGGCCTGATGGTGCAGTCATGTGCGTGTGTGTGTGTGTGTGTGTATGTGTGTGTGTAAGAGCGCAGAAGCAGCAGGACTTAAGATTAAAGTTAGTAATATGTAAAGCACAGAGGCTCCTTTAACCCTTAGAGAGATACCAAAGGCTTGTGTCCTTAGAGACCCATCATTTTTGTCTCGTTCTGGGGGTACAGTCGATTTTAGGGGGAGATAGCAGGTCAACAGTAGATGATACACAGAAGTGGTTTACAACATTTGATAGCTGGCAAGCGGAAGATTAATTTTTAGCATGCACACACCCTTTCAGTCAAAAATCTGTAATAAAAATGACAATCATGTTCAGCACTTATTCAAATGTTGAAGGTTTAAATGACCACACTATAAAAAGTCAATCAACACTCATTAATTTCTCTGACTTTAGGAATATCTTCAAGGTGTTTTGCTGCCCTTGAACAGAATGCTCAAATGAGTAAACATTTTTTGAAGGGTAGCAAGCTCTGTCAGTCATTCACAAGCAGCAGATGCCAGCCTACACTACACACAACATTCCTACTTCTGATGTAGACAGGGAGTAAGAAGACAAAATAAGTTAGGCTGAGCACTTCCTGTTGCTGAGGTAAAAAACATCCTTTCCTGCCTGTAAAGCTCAGGAGAAGTTTTATAACATGCTGTAGCAGAATGTGTCCAGCTGCTGTCCAAGGTGCTGATCCTGGGACTGCAGCAGATGCAGGAGCTGTCCATGGTACCTCACTTTCTCAATGCACTTATGGGCAGGATTCCTGCTACTAACAAGGCAATCAGAGATGGCAGACTTCACCCCACAGCGCCCTCTGTTGGCCAGAGGATGTATATGCAGCGGACACACAGACCTCTGGGAATGGTTGGCAAGAAAATAGAAGCTAGCATGAACTAGCTAGTAGCCCTTTCCTTCATTTTTTATGGATGAAATCCAGTATGAGTTTACATTTTCTGATAATACCTCCTTCGTACAGGTTCATCCAACCCCTTTATAAAGTCACTTTCTATTGTTTCTTATCACTTTCTGCAACAATGCTCCATCATTTGCAAACATGATACAGGTAAAAGTCTAAAAATACCCACAATACTCCACCTGGTCTCTTACATGCTCATGTCTTAAAAAAATAAGTGAAGCTCTCCTGCAGTAAAATCACACCAAAGTAACATTACAGTGACTTGAGTAGGATATATTGTGTGCAGTCTCTCCTCCTGCATATGGAGCAATCCTAACCTCAAATAGCTGTTTTTACTGCCCCCAGATGCTGCAAAATCCCATCTTAAGAGCGACATCAGAGATGAGTGTTACGTATGTAATGTGCATAATTAGACGCTATCGAGGCTAAACAGACTGTCGTAAAGCTGTAGATCATCTGGTGGGTTGTTCAACATGACAGAAAGACACAGGGGGAGAGAGAGAGAGAGAGAGAGAGAGAGAGAGAGAGAGAGAGAGAGAGAGAGACAGAGGCAGGGAAAAGGAAGCAAAGAGGACAGAAATAGAGGAACACAAAACAGATACAAAGCTGTGAGTCATGAGAGGGAGAAAGAGGAAACATCCAGAGAGAAAGAAAGAAAGAGTCTCCAAAGGCTGTTAAAATAAAACCAGTTAAATGAGTTGATTATATAAATATGCTGAGAAAATTGAGAGGAAAACACAGAGAGAGGGAGAGGAGGAAATGAGAGCCCAGAGGGAAGGAGAAAGCTACGGATAGAAGAAAGGATGAGAGAGAAATTCATTTTGAGGTTTGAAATTAAAACAGCTAAATGATCCGATTATCTAAACAAACCAAGTGATTTGAGTTGGACACCAGCGAATTCAAAGAGTTGTGGAAATAGAGGAGGAGGAGGAGAGCAAAGACTCATTAAATTAAAAACTGCAAAATGAGCTGATGTTCCTAAACAAGCTCGGAGATTTGCGATGCTAATCACAGCAGGAGAAGTCTGCACGCCACTACAGTCATCCCAAAATCAGCTTTGATGCACTGAAACAAACTTAGTGGCTGGAAATATGACCGGCGTGCTCAGGATCTCTCACACACACATTTTAACACATGAATGAAGACACTCGACATGCTATTTCCTTAGTTTCACACTGGTTCACAGGCATTCCTTTGAGCCAGACTCAAGGCTGCCAATCCAAGCAAAGCCCGGGACTAAAACTCCCATAATGCTCTGCAAATTCAAACAAAACATGTGGGTGGAAAGCTTTATATCAAAGCAATGCATCAATAAAAAACATAACGCTAATAAATTCAAGTGAGGGGACCTGACCTAACCTGCACATAAACCTCT
>CAFUXE010000109.1:605442-631466 GCA_903364295.1 Serranus cabrilla | reverse complement strand
CAGTTCTAAGTTATCCTTCCATCAAAACACTAGAGTTGCAACTCACTGCTTCGTACTACGCTGGCCCATTGAATTCAACTATTTTTTTTCATAACTGCAAATGTGATGTCTTCCTTTTCATCCCTAATTGTTCTTAAAATGTCCAGCCACTATTGGTCATGCATAACCCTCCCAATGAATCCCAGCAAGTATAATTTAGTGTATAACACTTTTGTGTTACAGTTCAATACAATTAGTATTAGTCAACAAAAGTAAAACAGTATGTTTGAATTTTATGGGAGAGCACTCATTCAAAATAGTTTTGCTCAAACGTAATCAGTAGTTGTCAGCCTCATAGGTACATGTTTAAAGGGGCCTGCTACACCTACTAGTAGGTGCAGATGGTTCTTATCAAGTATTGTTACAAATTGGTTTCCATTTTAAAAATGTGGATACCTGTGTAAATGTTGACACTAAACTACTCAGGAAAACATCACAGTCTGGGTTAAAATATGTACTTTTGTTTTCTTTGCAGGTGAAATTTGAGTGCTTTTCTGAAAGTGATGTAATGCTACAGCGCCAGAAAAGTGAAATGCCTAAAGGGCCTAAAACCGGTTTTATTTCTAATGCCAGCGTGGAGCGACTCCACTGATTATATGAAGAAGTCCTATTGTATAGAAGTCTATGATAAAGTTACCCTACTTCTCACATGATTTAATTACAGTAAAACTTGTCCTAATTAGTTAGTGATCTCAATGGTTAGTTCAAGTCTTCTTTAATAAAGCATGATATTTATTGTGTAAATTATGGTCCTATTTAGAGGCAAACAGACAATAAAGCCAATTTTGTTGTTTGTCTGTGTTTTAGTCTTATAACTTTGACTCTTCCACAGTATTTTCTTCGAGTGTTTGTTGTACTAAAAGCTCTCCAAAAAGTCAGCTGTTCATTTTTTAAAATTGCTATCCAAGCCCTTTGTTAGCTCTAGCACTAGCTGATAACTTAATTTAAAAAAAGAGGAAGAAAAAAACCCCAGATGGCGACAGCCAAAATGACAAACTTTGGTTGGTGGCATCATGGCGGCAACGTCCTTTTCTGATATTCAGCAATTCTACAATGTAATATAGACGCAGACGCTTTTATCCAAAGCAACGTATATTTAATACTTAATTTGCTACAACACAAGCAAAGATCAAGTCAGAAGAAAACATGTCAGTAAGTGCCATGGGAATTATACTTGAAGGTCTTCACTAAAGAGCTGGGTCTTTCGTTCCACCAACTGCTCTTTCTAACTTTTACGCAAAAAAGCTAAAAATCAGAAAGTGATGTGATTTGGCACATACTTTAATTCCTTTGTCCTAAGACATTGCCTTTATAAGATGTTGAAGTCCAGTTGTGTTATTTAAATGTCAATTGGTCCTAAAGCAACCCCCGCGCTGCAGATTTAGTTGTGTTTCCTCGTGTCTGCACAGTTTCCTCAGGGTGCTCTGGGAACTGATCTAACACAGGGCAGAAACTAGAGAAAGAGTATTGGAAAAACAACATCATAAATATTGCAACATATTTCAGTCTCCAAGCATTCAAAAGCTATAAGTCTAAAAATGTAGAAATTGTCTAATATTGAGTAACTGTTTGCAACATTAATCTGCGTCACTGGCACTCTCCTTCTCTTTCATCCCTTCACTTCCTGCTCCTCTGTCATATCCTTCCCCTCTCCACCTCTCCCTCCCTCTGGACAGCAAAAGCTCTTCTGTCTCCCTGAAGGTCCACTGTCAAATACCCGCTTACCTCGGCACTCTGGCCTGATATGTGTGTGTGTGTGTGTGTCCCTACAGCTCTACACCAACCGGCCCAGAACACCACTGCATCTCTGGGATTTGACAGTTTTACTCAACTCTTTCTTTTGGGAAACACACACAGAGGGGTGTGCATAGGGCTTACTGTAGAGGGGAATGTGTGTGTATGTGTGTGTGTTGGTGTTTAAGCATAGGGAACCCCCAGAGAGGTCACAGCTCAATCGAACACAGCAGGAGTTTGAAAAGTTTTTTTAAGAAGTATAATCGCTCTTGCAGAGAGGAAGGTCATTACCAGGCAAGTGTCAGCAGTACTGTGGTTCACAGATATGCATATCAAAGGATGTCTTTAACCTCAGTGATGGAGCACAAGCTTCAATGAAACACATGAGATGATCAAAGCCACATCAGGCTTCCTCATAACTTGTCATAAGTAATATTAATGAAAGCATATGTGTAGATTTTTTTCAATATATATATATATATATATACATATACAATTAGTGTCAGTTCATAATCCCCCAGCCAACACAAACAAATTAGAAATCAAACAAGAATAATAAATAGGAAACCAAATATTGAATTAAAAATTGAATTAAAAAAAAAAACAACAACATTATCTAGATGTATTTTTAACCGTATAAAAACAATGCCAATGAATAAACCACCCAAACAGACATAAAATACATTGGAAAAAACAGACAATATATAAATAGAATATAAATGAAAAAAAGAAAAAGAAAAAACGTTATGAAATAAAACTAATCTAAATCAAGAAATAAACAAAAAAATGGTTAACGCTGGGAGTCATTTTTTTATTTTATCAGGAAGGAGAAAAATAAAAAAAAATTCAATCAAAATTTCAATGAAGTTCCATTTGTGTGTGATTGAAATTTGGACTCAATTCACTTTAAATCATGACGTGCAGGTAATGCACGTCCGTCTTGCTTATAATCATATGGCAACTTTAGTCAAAGCTTTTTAACTTTAGTATCTTAAAGGCTATTGCACATTGCGTCTTCATTATTAATAGGACCTTCATTCCTTTTGTTGTCGACACTGCTGGATAATGTGTCTGAAAATCTCATCAAGACACAATAAATTAGAAAAGCCACTGCAGCTATTCAACAATTGGGAACATTTCGCTATATGAAAATGAAAAGAAAAGAGAAAACTGATAAGATCACAAAAGTAATAAATGCATGAAAATTAAATGTCATCACAGTTTTTGCAGATTGCTTCCTGCAGCTGTGCAGAGTGAGGAACCTCCATCATATCATAGGTGATAAATAATAAAAAGCCCAAATCAGCTCAGATCAGCAAACAGATGTGCATACAGTGGTTCCTCCAGACCTGCCTGTGACCGTGTGTGTGTGTGTGTGTGTGTGTTCTGAGCGGGGAAACTGTAAGTCAGTGATAATAATGGTGGGAAAATGGTCCATCTAGATCTGCTTCAAAATACTTGACCCTCATTACATGCAGGGCCAAACACATTAATCACCCTAATTACATTTAGTGGATATTAAGATGAATGGTGGGAAACTACTATGTTAAGATATTTATTGATTTTGATATTATAGCAAAATTAGATTACTTACTCACACATTCTCAGAGCTAATCATGTAATGAGTGTCTGGTCATAATGCTGCAGTATCTCCCAGGCTCCAAGACAAACACTGTATCTGAGAGCCCAGACCCTCTCTGGTGCACATGGGTGGATTAACCCAGCAGGTCACCCTGGGCTAGAAATCAGCTTTGGGGCCCCTATTGAACCCCCAGTTTCTCCACGCTCTGTGCATTGTGTATGTACCCTTTCACCTTCAAATGCCCGGTAAGCAAAGTGCACTCTGTAAACTCAAAGTGACAGTTTAGACAGTATCAAACGTGATACTTACTATACTAGCTATCAGTCACACAGCAATTTAGCCCATGGGGGCAACAGCCACATTTTTGGGGGTGAAATGACTGATTTCACTATAAGAATTTGTTTAATTTGTGCCAGTAATGGTTACAAAGCTACAAAAGAAGAGTTACAAAACTAAATAATTGTATTCCAATTCAAGTTATTGAAGTGATAAACCATTTCTAGTGCTTTTGTTTTATGAGCCCCATTATACAGAATAGCCAACGAAGATCTGGGTATTCAGCTCAGTTCACAATACAATTGCAAATAAACTATGCTAAAACATAAACAGTTTGATATAATAACACATTTTCATTCCCAACTCATTGGATGTTGGGTCATGGTGATATTTAGGTATCTCTCTTGGCGCCACTTTTTAACACAGGGTACCTGCTTAACATAGCTTTTGGATGCGTAGGGGTATTCCAACGACTTTAACACATGGTGAACTTTTCGATTACAAACAAAAGTACTTGTTAAGGCAACCAAAGTACTTGCTTATGGTTAGGCTCTTTGAACTCCTTATATGGTAGAGCGGTCGCTCACTGATCAGAGGATTGGTGGTTTCGATCGAGGTTGGGCAAGATACTGAAACCCAAATTGCTCCCGATGCTGCGCTAAAAAGTGACAAATTGTACTTTTATCACATTAATCATGGAGCTTTGTAATTGAAGTGACTTTATATGTTTTCCCTGTCCCTGCTGAAGGAGACATCAAAATATGCACAGCAAATTCAGCATCCAGCCTCACATTCACAATCTTATTCATCCATAGAGGCCACCCAGTAGGCTCGCTAGCTACTTTTAGTCCTTTTTGTTGGCTTATCAAAGCTGCCTGGCACAGTCATAGTTCTCTGTTGTTGGCCACTGAGCAGTTTGATCGCAGCAGGATAAAACTGCCAGCGTAACAAGGCCTTTAGGGCTGTGATGCTTTTAGAAACTAGGTTGGAAGAGTTACTCATAATTTGGCCTTTGGAACACTGAATTATGGAATAAGGTATCTCATTTAACCTGTCGCAGGGAAAACCGCAATGAAAGAAGCTATATGAGCTCACCACAGATTGTTTTTACTTGTTTTAACATTGTAAGGCTAACGGAGACATTGGCATGCTTGTTAAGTGCAACACCAGAGTATCATGATATTTGGTGCAAAGCTGTTTGGAGCAAGGGAAAATAAAAAGGACTTCCACTGAGTCAGAGTTTTGCCTGGGGGGCACAACAGAACACCAGGGCAAGTTTTTTGTCTCTGTTTCATGCTAACATTAAAAGCACAGATTGCCCCCTACCACACAAACAAAAATAGATAGCATGCTAGCACGCTAACATTAAACAACCAGCCACCAAGAGGAACATGGATTAGCATTCTACCCATTGCTTATTCATATCTCGAAACATTATACTGCTAAAAATAGGTCAGAGGCTGGTTTAAACACTGCTCTGTGGCCTTGGGTTGTTCAGAGCAAACAAAGATGAGAGGACATTGTGATCCAGCATGGTGGCACCATGTATTTTAAAAAGCGATGTAAGCTCTCTGCAGAAAAGAGTAAAGCTGAGAGGTTGTGGAGGCAGGAGGCACATCAACACAAAGAAATGTATATCAACCACACGGTGGTCTAGTGGTTAGCACTCTTGCCTGTCCAGGGGGTACCCCGCCTCTCGCCCAATGCAGCTGGGATCGGCTCCAGCCCCCCACGACCCAAGCAGTTACAGAAAATGAATGAATGAATTCTACAGATAATATTAGGCAGAAGTATTCATAAAGGCAAACACCATATCTTTCAGGTTACATATATTTGCAGACACATTAAAACAATTATATAACAGGACAGATGTGGCCAATTTAGAGCCATGGCTGCCAAGAGATTTCCCTTTACGGAATTATTATTGTTATGATAGGAATGAGTAAGCAGTTGGGGTTTTGGGGCCATTTTAAGGTCACTTGGTTCCTGGAACCAGCTCTGACTAGATGATATATTTAAAAATGTTGCATGCCAAGGGAGCAGGTCCAGACAGCCAGGAGAGCATTTACAATAACGGGACTCATGGAGCACTCTGGTGTGGCACAGCTAGTTTTGGAGGATTGCTTTCAACCGTCAGTATGTCACCAGTCTATACATATGTCAGTCACTTGTTGTCATCTTTTTGAAATTTAAACTAGCTAATGATATTGAATGAAATCTGGGGAGATAAAATGGTCAAAGGACCTTGACGGCTTACCACCCGATATGGTCACTGATGTTAGCGTCTATCTGGTATTTAGCATGAACACTTACAGTCATCTACACAAAGACAAGCTAGCTAGTGTTATGTTAATTTAAACAAACTAAATTAATCTACTGGTATTGAGCCAAATAAAACATATAACATTTGAGTAAGAGAGAGTAAGAGTAAGTGTATACTATATATACATTTTATGTTTTGAATCTTATTCACTAGTGTGTAGTGTTAGTTCAGAAGTTGTTTTTGACACTTTCCATTCCCCAAAAAGCAGGCAACTCTAATGTAAATTATGCCCCATGGACGTCAGCCTTATTGTTCAATCCAAGTTAATTTCCTCATGTTATATTGTTACATTATGCTTTACCTTGAGACAAGCCATCTCAGTTTACCCAAACTAGCTTCTGATATTTTGCTAGCTAGCTAGCAAACTAGCAAGAAAGTTAACAAAGAAAACGTGTTGATCACAGAAATAGCAAACTCCATTTATAATTTTACTATCAAACTACACGCCTCCTTTGGTAAGTGCTGAATGAACAACAACAAAGAAGCAGCTGAATTGACTGTGACAACTAATAATAATTATGGGTTAGCTAACCAGCTATTGAGATAACAGTGGCTACAGTAAATACAAAACTGTTACATCAAAGACTATTTCGATTTCAAATTAGTTGCATAAAAATTGCTATGAATGTGTTGTATTAAGTAAGCCTGTGGTTTTGCCTCCACTGAGAGCAGATGTGAAAAAAGGCAGATTAAAAGAAATCAGCCTATCCCGGTTTCCTGTGAGCTTTCTCACTGTGTGACACAGTTTTAATGTCACAGTGTTGGTACTTCTTTGATTTCTCCTGAAGTAAATACATATTTTCAATCTCAGTGGGACTTCATATTAAAAAGGCTACAAGAAAAAGTTCCAGGTTAAATAAATTAAATAACAAGCAGCACATTATCCTCAAGCAGATACAAAAACGGTTTAAATATCAATGCGGAAGGAAAATTTAGATAGAAGTAGTACATGTTTATCTGCGTTCATGGTACACACATTCACTTTATG
Source organism: Serranus cabrilla (assembly GCA_903364295.1). Taxonomy (NCBI): domain Eukaryota; kingdom Metazoa; phylum Chordata; class Actinopteri; order Perciformes; family Serranidae; genus Serranus; species Serranus cabrilla. The sequence goes on along the minus strand of CAFUXE010000109.1, from coordinate 624,524 downwards.
CACACGCACGCACACACATTCACACAACCCCCTTCACACACACACACACACACACACACACACACACAAGGTCCACGCCTCACTGAAGTTGCCGTCTCAGCACAGTTCTCTGACAGCCTTTGGTTGTCACGAAAATGATGAGGTCAGAGGTTTGGGGGCGGAGTTTGATCCTGATTGACAAAGACAGCCCTGACATAATCTCTACCAGTCAACCAGCCTCCCACTAGACCTTCTGTGTGTGTGTGTGGCAGCCCAGAGACGGACTGTGTGAATGTCTCTCTCTGGCTTTGCGGCTGTGCATATCCTTGTGTGCGTGTGTGTGTGTGTGTGTATGTGTGTGTAAGTGTGTGTGCACTTGAGCATGTCCAGGGCATATCATAGCAAAAAGGGTGAAAGTGACAAAACTTGGAGAGATATGTTGACATATATCTCTTTATATACGAGTGTGTGTGTTTGTGTGCACAGACATGTGGGTGTGTGTATCTGAGAGATGAAGCAAAAGTGACACGAAAGAGAGACAGATACATTTTGACAAGAGATTGTGTCAATCTTTTGGTTTGGCCAATATCTTCCCTCAGGATTTACACCGCCTCTCTCTGTCAGAAAAGAAAACACTCACAAGATATTGGCTCTGTCCAAATATTCCTACTGTAAAACATGTTTTTCACAAGAGAGGACACATGGCGAGGCACTTTTAAACTGCAATATGTAGGACTCAGAAATTAAAAGTGCTAGGTTATATATTGTTCCTTCATAATGAGATCCTAACCATGTTCATTTTGATTAATTTGCATGATTAGAGCAAACAACGAAGACCAACCACTGAGGAGTGTCTATGGGGCACTGCAGGCTGCTGGGAGAATCATTTCTAGCATGTTAAAGCCAGAGATGACAGGAGAGGGGGTGGGTGACTGGAGGCAAGTAGGCTTATGGGAAATGTCTTAATTTAGCAAAACACCAATCAGCTCCACTATGGTATTATTTGTTCATAGTAATTACATTACTCTATGACATTATTTGATTTCTACAGTTATTAAAAGGCATCACACTTCATTTTAAATAAAATTCTAAATTGATTGCTTTCTTTTTTTCTTTTTCCTGTAATGCAGTATTGTTTTTAGTTTAAGGATACTGTGGGATAAGCTCCTTTTTCAAGAGGGTTATTAGATGTAGAAAATATTTACAATAGCAAGCTATAAACATGCTACACAGTAAGTAGTCTTCTGATGCAATAGATCTCTCACTCAAAACAACAAGAGATGGATTTTGCATTGGCTCATGGGGGTTAATGTCTGATAGTATTTTAATGTATCGAAAAAATCACATCAAACAAGTCCCATTTATTGTGGTAATGCCATTATTTAAACTAAAAAAGCCCAAGTAACATTGGCTAAAAAGCAGCAGCAAAGTTTTACAGTAGCAGTAAGGAGGGAGGTGGAGGGACTGGGGGTTTGAGCTAGCTAGCTAACTTGCTAACCTACTAATAAATGAGTAGACTGCCCACACAGTGTCTGTAGGTAAAGCTATGTGGTGACTTCAATCTTGAGTTAGCCTAATACTGTAATCCAGAAATGCAATACAAGACTACATGAAAAGTCAGGGGATCACAAAGTCATGAGCGAGACAGGATGCTTCATGAATCACCTGGCTCATCCAGGATTCATAGAACCACAGTTACATTTGTAACTTTCGATGCAGTCGACGGAGATCATGAATGTCTAGAACAATTCGAGCTACAGGTCCAAACTGAGGCATCTCACTCACACAAACACTGATGGTATCTAACATGTGAGACAACTGTTTGTGCGCCTCTAGCTGCATGTGTGTGTTTTGTGTATAAAAGCTGACACAGGACTGCATTATTCAGTTGGACGGTGGTGAATGGAGATCAGTTTGACCTCCAGGTTGACCTGTTTTTTCAGATTTAACACGTCCTTTGGGGCCACACACACACAAATACACTTCATTGGTTTGACACAGAGACACAAATGTACTACACTGATGAAATGCTTGCCGTCACGTGTAAATGTTTGTGTGGGTGTGTGTCAGGGTTGGTTCATAGAGAGCTGATACAGAAGCTGTGTGGTCTCAGCAGATCAATAGTGTTATTCAAACAAGCTGGAGGAGACTAGAAAGCATTCTCTCTCGCTTTATTTCTCTTTTACTCTCTCCATCCCTCCCTCTAATTTCCCTCATCGTTCTTCCATTCACACCCCCCCTTTTTATCCTTCAACCCACCCACCTTTACCCTCGTCTCCCTCCATCCTCCATCTCTCTTCCTCTTCCCATCCCTTCATTCATATCCCTCCCTCTCTTTATCCTCTTCTCACTTTCTTTCACATCGATTCCCTTTGTCTCATCACTCCATCCTCCTACCTTCTTTCCATCTTTTCCTCCCTTCACTCTCTCTCTTGTCCTGCTAGCCCAGGGTTAAACTAATATTTAAATCTACTGTACAGCTGGCTTAGCACACTTTCCATTGAAGAAGAAAGAAGATGATGATCACCAAAAAATGTTTGAAGATGCAATCCACTCCTCGATAATAAAAACAGTTTCTAACATTCTATCATTGACTTCTGAACCAAAAAAGTAACGTGTCATGTTACAATGACAAAGTAATCTGAGTACTCTTACCCCCAACACTGATGATAATGCATTAAAAAACATATATATCTATGTATTCCTTGCAAAAACTTTCAGCGATTGGACAGCCTTTATGAAGTTTAACAGAACTTGACCTTATAAAAAAATGCCTTATGTGTTATTGTTGTAAACACTTTAAATATAGATGAAGTATAATAATACAGTTCTATATAAGCAGATTATATTACTTTTAGGCATTATAAACATCATAGGCGCTTACTAAAGTTAGAAACCAAACGGCGAGCCCTGGAATGCGTGTCTGGATGCATGACAACATTTCAGCTCTTCATTATATTCTGCTGAGCTTTGGTCTGCTGTTATTCATGGACTGCCATATGGATCATGATTCACCTGCTGTAAACGGTGCCAGACTTACATATAAAGTTTGACTGCAACCTCTTCACTCATTAACTTTATGTACAAATATAAAACTGAAGTGATTATAATAGGATGTTATTGTCCTTATGTTTTACATATGCACTGTTTTGGATCATCATCTCTTAGTGTCCCATGATGGCCTGCATGCCATGTTTCGGAGGCTTTTTTAGACTAATACTCTGATATAATCAAAACAGTGCAAATCAATTAAACCTTTTTTATTCGTCAGTGGTATCTGAACTGGTTAAATGACCGAGAATTCCTGCTACTTTTACAAAACAAAAAGATGTAAGAAAACTTCCAACTGTTAGAAAATCAGACCTCAGACTCAGTTTATCCGATTACTGCATTTTCTCCTCTATGATGCATCCAAAGATCACCATAAGTGTAAATGACAAAACAAATGAATACTCCACCTTTGATGCACGTTTTAAAATGAAGAAAAATCGACTTCAGGCGACAGTCAGGTTTGAGTGATTTCCATACTTCAAGCAAACAACAAGGAAATAAAGAAGTGGAACTTGTATATGATGCATACCTGTTCCTTCTACCCATAGTAATATCAGGAACATTTATTGGTGAAAACACATGCTGCTGTCAAGCGTCTGAGAATACAAACCTGGTATTTTACAGAGACTGGTCTCCCCTCAAACGCCCCCATAGGTTGTTTGTACAGGCAGCAAAATAAGACCCATATTTACGTTTTAGACTGTCCTCCCAACCCTCTAGTGGCTGTGATAATAATGAATGCGGTGATGTGGAGATTAAATGGCTGAATTCCTGCTCGGGGTGGATGGTTGGGTCGAACAGACGTCGAACTTTCACCCAGGAGAAAAGGGTTTGTGTCCCATGTGAAAACAAAGGCATTTTGCAAAATTATGGATAAATGGCAAAAAGTATATTCTGGGTGAGCACAACCCAAAGAATGAGTAAGACAAAGTGGTTAAATGAGACTGTAAAAACAGCCAAAAAGCATCATTGAAACAGTAATAAGTGCTGGAAAAGGACCAGGTTCTGATCAATTTTAACCTCATTAAACTTTATAAAGTTTGTGCCGTTGCAGAGCTTAAAATAAGAAGTTTTTAAACATTTCAAGGCCCCACAGTTAAGATACAGGGCTGGTTTTGTATACTGAGCTCCAGAGCCGTGTCCTGTGTGGGTGTCCATATAGAAAAAAACGTATCAAAAGTGCAAAAAGAGCAAAAGTGGAAAAAGATAAGTAAGGCCAAACACACACTTTTAAAGTTAATTACAGCTGATAGGGACAAGGCATTATGTCCAGGACTCAGAGTGGAGATTCTGCCAACACTGTGAGACATCCAGTTTATTGTGTTATTAGATGGTCATAAGCGGCTGTTTTTATGATTGGATATGAGGAAGGTTTCCCACAGAGTGGGTGGCAGGAAGTTATGACTAAATGGTTTGAGGTTGCAATAGAAATGTCAAGGCTCATCACTAAACAGCCGCTAATAGCTCATTCAGACACATCGTAGAAAGGCCAGACTATAAATGAGGTCTTCAGAGCTCTAATGTACTGTAGGTGTGATGTAGAAAGAAGTCCCTCAACACGCTGTGGGTGCATCATGAAGGAGAGCTTCCGGTCAGTCATTGATAAATGGAAAGTAACTCATTTAATACAAAGACAGAGGAGGTAAAAATATGCCTAGAACCATGAAAATGGGATGGACCATTCTCAAAGCACAGGTGTATTTAAAATCATTCACAATAGCTCCATGCAGGTACAACCACAGGACCCTGGAACAAAAGACCCCTCAACCTAATGCAGCCATAATGGATGAGATGGTCTATAGTGTCTTTAGGTGCATATAGCATCTGCACCATCTCCTGTGACCCATTTCTCATCTGTCAACTAGTCGCCCCTGTTCATAGTTCCCACCTCACCTGACTATTAACCACCATCCTACACAGCTGTTCTGTCATTAACTCCATACTATAAATACAACACAGTTCACAGTCTCTGCTTGCCTGATTAGTAAAGGTCAACTGCACCAATTGTACACATCAAAGTAGTGTATAGGTTGTGTAAAGCCTCTCAAGTGATGTAGCTTCAGTGGTCGTAGGTTGGGGCTGAAGTTTGAAAACAATATTTGAAAAAAACTGTTGCAATCCTGACCTACTGGTCTCTGGGGTCAGAACTTGTCAATCACAAGAGAGCCCCGCCCTGAAGTACCCCCTGCTGTATCTTCTATTGGACTGCAGATAGAACAATCATTTACAGAAAGAACATCATGCCGTATTCAAGAAGGCTTAAAACTAGTGGTGGTGAACATAAACTCATTCGTATAATGTTAACAAAGGTAATTAATCAACGGGGAGGTAGGGACGATTTCTCACAGAGATCTATACAATTGGACTTCTTTTTATAACTGGTGGAGTCTCCCCCTGCTGGCCATTAGAAAGAACGCAGGTTTAAGTTACTTCCACATCTGCTTCACGGTTTTCTCAGAGGCTACGTCCACTACTGCAAAGTCCAAGGGCATTATGGGAAATATGAATGGAATAAGAAACACAATCTCTGTTTCTGACTCATTGATATTCATGCTTTCTTTAAACTGTCTACTGTGAACTTAATCAGTGTAATGCTCCATTAATGTTTCTATGTTATTTTCTACAAATCAAAAATGTCAGGATGGTTTAAAACTCACTCATATTGTGTAATTAGCAGTCAAAATATGTCATTCAACATCTTATTTTATTCATTCACTCATTCAATCTATTTATTCTGCTCAATGTAATGAAAGCTAAAAATCCCACTCAAATCATCTGTTTACACATTCCATGACTGAAAAAGAGCAGGCAGAAGAAAAATCCTATTTTAATTACCCGCTTACTCAAACAAACATTAAACAATAGAAAGAGATGGCCTGTCAATCACAGTTACTTTCAAGAAATCCTAACAAGTGAATTTGTACTTCCATTTCAATCGGCCATTTTTTCCCTTAATACAAGCAAAAAGCATTTCAGTTCAATTTTTTTCACTCATTTTTGATGTGGCATTTTCCAGTGCGCTGCTCTGCAACATAAGCAACTAGCGGGACAATAGCATAATGATGCTTAAAATGCTGTATCACTGTATCTATCACTGGGATGTGATTCTGTGTTCCATGAGGGCCTTCATGCACCAGTGTTGTAGGGAGAAGAAGTTGCACAGGCAGTGTGCTGTGATGTGACCGGAGCTGATAGGGATCCATTAGTGAGGACGTCATGAGGCCTGGATGTGAGTCGCCCACAGACGCACAGCAGTCACCGTTACTCATCGTCATACATGACAAAATAAACAACATAGACGGGACTTTGACACAAGTCATCACTCCAGAGAACCAAGAGAGGATAACAACACTGCAAGGGTTACAGGTTCACCGCCCCGCACACAACAGCACTTTACATACAAGCTTCCACCAAGAAGCAAAAAGCTGAGAGAAAAACGAGTGTCGGGTAGTGACAATTTATCACACTGATGTAAACACATCATGAAAAACACAGTGTTGTCTCAGGGTTTGGGAAGAGAGAAGATAAAATAGTCTTGTTTTCTTACATGATAGCAGAAAGTGAAAGATCTTTTTTTCTTTAGAGGACAACATTTATATAGAGAAAAGAAAAAAGGTGTCAGACAAAAGGAAGATAAAGCTTTTAGGAGGAGAAGAAGAGAGATCACAGTGATTGTCTTGTTATAACAGCTGCTGTACAGCTGTTTTTGTGAGCTCTATCTGTAGAGAAACTTGTGTGGGAGACGGAGTGACCTCTCTGTCCTCCTCTGACCAGCAGTGACTCAGCAAAACATCTGGGATAAAGCTGTGAAAGCCAAAGCTCTCACTGTGCATTCTTAGTTTTGTCTCTGAGGGATATATTTTTTTTCTTTTAAGAGGCTGTGACAAAGCAGAAAATCTTTCACTGAGGGGTAATTCTAATCTTGAGACCATGGGTATTTAAAAGTGTTCAATGCAAATGTTACATTAGAGACCCTTTGAAATTGTTTTTTCAAATTAAGGAAAACAAACGTTTTATATGTTTCCTTTCACATTCCAGATAATTATTTTGAAGTTATGGAAATTATACACTGAATTTCCCACAAATTCTTATTGTTATATTATCCCTGAAATAACAGTTAATGGAATAAATGAATTTATGTATAAAAATCCATTAATGATAAAAGTACTGTCATTAGTAAGTCCATAACCCCCTATTGATTTTCACTTTTCAGTATAATTATGCACATTCTTATTATAAAGAGAAAAAATGTGACAGTCACATAAGGAATATTATAAGGTGATACATACCTATGCATGCAAACAAATGCATGTGCAAACATGTTAATTAGAGCTTTAAAATGTGTATTAATTATTACAGAAAAAATAAAAAATGAACATGGACAAATCATCCTACATGATGCCCCTTGACCTCATACATCAATGAACGTTCAAGCGCCCACAGAAGCTTTATTAACGTGATGGAAGTTGACAGTGATGGAAAAGCTACTATTAAAAATCTATTTAAAAACATCCAGATGACCTGTTTATAGGAAATATCACCTCTACGCAAAGCAGTTTAAGAATGGGCAAAGCGTCTCCTATTCCTTACACTATACAAAACTGAAGCCAAAATATCCTTGATACAGGTGCCGCCATCTTGCTCTGGTGATGTCACTTGGAGCCTGAGTCTGTGCTGTACTGAACCGCAGTATCAAGATTTTTTGTCTGTTTTCATTGTTTCACTCATATAATTAATTCATTATGAAATTATTTTTTTCACTTCGATTTTCAGCTTTATAGTGTTAGGAAGTTTGAGTCCTTTTACTGATTTGGATCACTGACTTGTGGGCGTTAAATTGAACAAATCTTTTTTTTTAAAGTAATTTCGTTCATTGATGTAGTTCGGCACTGAGTTGCAAACCAATCTCTTTGCGCTCATTGCTCAGCACACATGCTGTAGTTTAGCATACAACTGTCACATGACAAACGCAAGAAAGACCCAAACCCTACGATCTATTATGAGAGAAACGAATCGACTCATTTCTGCTGCTCAGCCCACAGCCCCGCGGCTGAGTCCAGCTGTCACATGACAAATGGATGACAGACTCAAACTGGAGGACACACAGTTGAGTCGCAAACTAATCATTTCTGTTTCCTGTCCTGACTGAGCTAATGCAGCTGCCATGTGACGAGGGAACTACTGTGGGAAAATGAACGAATCCCTCACTGAGACTTCTCGTTACTCCTCAGTCACAGTGAACAAAATGTTCACCAACAACACACTTACTACAACTTTACTTGATGGAGTGCAACTGTTGAGCCAGTATTTGTTTATATATTTGCTTTTAACTATGACATTAGGAGCAGTGTAGGGTTTTATGGTGATTTGTCGCATAGGAAAATTGAGGCACACATCCTCACTGATGTGTTTGGTTTAGGTGTGCTACGTTCCATCTACAATGGAGCACCTTACACCTAGCACGCCACTGTGATCTGAATATCAGCATTACTTCCACCTCCTTGAGTTTGTTTACATCAAACCATGCAAATTCAGAAGCTCTACTTCAGCGTTTTACCTGAGCCATTACCCGGTCTGATTTATGTGCTGCTCCCTCTAGAGGAATCCTCAAGTAACACGTGTTGTACAAAGGCAAGTATGTGTACATTAACATTCACATTGCAGCCGGTTGTCTTCATATATGGGTGCTTCCAAAACCAAGTATATTTGAGCCTTAACTGTCAATACTGCTTCAGAGGTTTTAGATAATACACAAGTTTGTATATATGTTCCTGTCCTCCCAACTTTACTGCCTGTTTCCACGATGTATCTCTGTATTAAATGTTATCTGTTTTTATGTATGTGTTTGCACTGCATGCATGCGCAATGTCTTTTTTACTTACAGTCCCATACAATCCCATCTATTAATCTATGAATAATTCAAAAAAATCACAAGACTAAGACCAGAAGGAAGCAAGGGTCAGAAGTCAGAGGAACTTCTCTGGACTCTGGAAATCCACAGACTATAAAACGCCCCCAATGTCTATATTTGTATGCCTGTTCATGATACACAATATTGCAAGAGCTGAATGCAAAATTCCATTTGGCAAAAAAACCCAACAAAGAGTAATTTATATATCCACTTCAAACTGGGATGATTACTCAGCTGGCATTCAAACATGCAGCAGGGAATTTCTCAGTCTTTTACACACACAAGCAAAGGACACACTGTAACATAAAAGCAGACCTTCACAGCACAGTCAACGAAAGCACATCCCAACATGCACTGCTGTGAAGGTGATATCTGAAAGGTAAAGAAATGTTTTTCCAGTCTAGTGATGATGTTCCTTTTGCGAACTGTTCTCGCTCTTATCTTTGTAATTGTGAATATTAAATAATACAAAGGTGGCAGAGGAGAGTGGAGCGGTTCTCAACGTGCCCTCTGCAACTGTCACACAATGCTTGAAAAATTACATGGTTCAACAGAGCGTTTGTGACCCTAATTATAGAGGAGCCTTGATGTACGTGTTGTTTGGGAAGTCTTTCAAACTTTGTGAAAACCAGCAGTCAAAGTCACTAGAGAGAGCGTGACTTTGCCGGAGGTGCCTAATCTGCAGGGTGACCTCCAAGCAGAGCAAACGCCACTATCAAGTATTATCAATGACTTTTCTCAATGATAAACATCAGGATTTTAAACCAAATGCCGTGATTAAAAGCCTACATGATATCGTTTGATTCAGCTGCAATAAGGGCCTGACATTTTTAGTTTTGGGGGGATTATGTAAAAAAACTAAAAGAGAACCCTGGAAATTTCTCATAGACTTCCAAACACTTGGACTTCTTTTGCAGTCAGTGGAGTCACCCCCTGCTGGCCATTAGACAGAATGCAGGTTTAAGGCACTTTAATTTTGGTTGCTGCTTGGTAGTCGCAAAAAGAAATCCTATTGTATAGAATTCTATGAGAAAATTATGCTACTTCTCACTTGATTTATTATCTCAGTAAATGTTTTCCTAATGAGTTTATGGTTTCAAGTCTTCTTCATACAGCATGATGTTCATTTTGTACATTAAAGTCCCATTTAAAGTATATATATGAAAAGTAGGGTGCTTTACAACATAGCTACCTCATGATTAAAAAGTTGCTACCGCAGTGCACTGTCTGTTTCAGTCTTTTGACCCTTTTACAGTTTGTTTTCACTTCAAGAAAGCATTTGGTAGTGTGAGAGAAAAAATATATTCTATTCTAAAGATACTCTGAGGAGTCTCTTCCTTTATACCCAAGCTAGCTTGTTAGCTACAGCTTCAGTACCAGAAAAAGTTTGGGCTAGTAAGAAGTAGCATTAGTTGTTCACAGTAAATTTCCTAAACCGTCCTAAAATGTAAGATTCAGGCCAAATGTGTGTGAGTGTTTGTGTCTGTATTTGTGTTGTAGTGACAGACTGAGTGTCTTACAGGGTCAGTCTCAAATAGCCTACAGATATCATCCACTCTGTGCTCCAATTTAAAGTCCAAAAGCTTCAGGTCGGTTCAGGTCAAACTCCCTTCCTGTGCTTTCTCCCATCAAATTGTCTCAGACACTATTACTGTTTGGATTCAACTCAAGAAATCATCAGAACTCTCTGTGTCCCCCTATTACATGTTTCCCTCCAGGGAGTTTTCCCTTATCGATGCCAAATAGAAAATCATTTATTTTTGTGTACTAAAATACATGTTGAGAGTACTTTATCTCTTAAAATGTTCTTTTCTTTGAACAGGTGAAAAAGCAGTTAAAAACAAGGTTACTGGACCCACTTCTTCACTTATCTTCAGAAACCACACTTGATTACAAGATTACAACAATCATATTTTGGGTAAAAGCAGAAGAAAATAATGCACCAAGACTCCCACCTAGACTATATGACTATGATGGGGCATTTTAACAGGGTACTGTGCTGCCTTGTGTCCCCTGGCTATGGGATTTTGGCTTTTCACAGCAAGTCAACAACATAAGTAGCTTCCACACCAACAACTTGTTCATTGAAGGCCCTCTAAGCTTGATATTTACACATTGGGAAGCTTAAGATATTGACAGCTGTTTAATAACCTAAATACGTCGAATCAATTCGAGGTGGGTTTTGCTGTTAAAACACCATAATTCACTGTTTTCAACAAAAATCTGACTTTAACCACCAAACCTCCTGTTACCAGAGTTGCCTTATTTGAAAGCATGGCTTGACATGCTGGTTCCCATGGAAACAAATCACCATCTGCTTGACTCATGGGGAGGTGACATTGCTTGCCATCAATTTGTGGCACCACCGGCAGTCCCTGTGGCAATATATGTCTCCCTGCCTTTAAAGGTGCTGTCTATGACATTCAGAACATTAACAACTATTGTTATGTAAAGACATAGTGGAGTGATGGTGTCCTCAGCAGTGAATGAAGTCACACTCTCTCTGCGTGAATGAGAAAGCTGTGTGGAGGCATTCCCACCATGCCATTCTTCTGATGTCCCAAGAGTCCAAAGAAGTAATCATTTTATTTTATTTAATCAAATGTTTTGTTTATACATAGTTCTTGCTTCGACATTGCAGGGCCATCCCAAAACTGTCCCCCCAAATGTCCATTTAGGATATCACTACATGCCTTTTGGTTATATTTAACCCAATCTAGTGATGTCCAAATGAGGCTTCATGAGCTGTATTAAGAAAATGGTTCATGAAGCTTAATAAAGCTTCTTTTGAACATAACTAACTCAAGCAATGAAAAACTGAAAAGTAAAATTTTTATTGGTAACTGAAAATGTTTTAAACCCAGTCCATGGATCTAATCTGGACCTATTATTTCTGTTTTTGTCCATCTCACCCATTTGTCTGTTTCTGCTTTCCAAACGGAAGGAAATTACAACTTGACCACACTCTAAATTTGAAAGGCCATGCTTATGTTTATGCAAAGGATCAAGCCAGCTTCCTCATTTCTATTGTCCAGGCACGTAATACACAGAAGCTCTATCAACCCCTCTGTTTATCAAACAGGTGTATGAATCTGTTGTGACAGCTGACATTAGCATAGCCACTGACCATAAAAGTTTTCTACCCCTTATGCATTTCTATTTTCTGATCCCCTCTCTTTCTCTAACTCTACAGCCACCAGTCCATCAATGGTACTTATACTGACTATCAAATTCTTTTATAACCAACTGATGCAGAAAACAGCATTATGAGAAGATTGTGTTTACGCTTTCTGGTATGTTCTGAGATTTACTTGAGTTCAAACTCATCTGCCCCCCTCAAAATAAGAAATAAGACGTGTTCAGTCATAAGCTGCGGAACAATTTATTCCACTAATAAATACAAGCTGTTGCAAGACATTGCACTGGGCCCAAAAGGGATCAAATATTTGGGGGAAAAAGTGGATCTCAAAACATACTCACACCAGCCACCAATACTACGGATCAGAGCTGGCGTGGAGTGTTGTGCTGCTGCTTCAAAAACAGAGAATTTTCCATACAGCACGAAAAGCATGGTATAGTTATGAATATTTAATCTGCTTTTTCATGTCAAACCACATAGGATCAACATTGCAGAAGTCAAAGCTTCCTGAGTGTTTTAGGTTTTTATCTTTTGGACGTCTCTGACTATTTTTGCCATTTTTGAATATTCTAAGTTTTGTTTGGTATCTTTTTACTTCTTTTTACACACTATCATGCACATGATAAATATGGTGTTTTTTTCTTTCAAATCTGTATAATCCTATCAATTTAATTTCACCCTTAAAGCAGGCATGGAGATTCAAGCCAGCACCTTCAACAGAAGTTGACACTAAAGCTCGTTGCAGCTACAGTTTTATGCTGTCTTGATCTGCAGTGTAACTGACGACTCTTAAGGGTTAAAATACTTTGAACTTTGTGTCATTTCCCCTAAGTCGCTCCACCAAAAGCTCTAATACTCTTATACATTAACATCTATAGGCCAGCCCTAACATTGTCATGTCGGGTTCTTTGATGCTACTACGCTAAAGCATAGTTGCTCTTAGACTCAAACATTTTGTTCTCCCCTTAAATGTGACATGAAATGCATGCATTATATTTTAGTCTTCCACTGTCCGTTTCCAATACCTTGCATTTAATTCACTACTTGAACACTTGCACTACTGGTTGCATGGCAAGTCTGTCATCAATGCTAATGATTGTACATTTTGTTGCCATTTCACAACTGCATTTTATCTGCCAACTCTCTCCATTAATTGAAAATCTGGCATAAAAACAGTACCCATGCCCAAAAGACGTCTAAAAAACAAGGGACTTATTTGTCATTGACCGAATTTACTGGCGTTGTTAGGGATCTTATAGTGTGCAATCAAAAGGATGGATGGGATGGATTCAAATGTGGTAGATTTCCCAGCTGGAGATTCATTCTGTGAACGTCAGCATTGTATATAAATAGGATTCAAGATTACAAATGCAATTTACGTCAAAATGCTACCCCAACTATGCTTTTCCCAAGTGAGGTACAGATATTAAGAGGCCAAAGGTCATAAATAAAAAGGAAAAGAAATCCCTGGAGGACCATGCCCTTGCACCCCCCCTCGGTTTGGGCTAAGCTCCGAATATTTACATCTGGCTCCGTCCCTGGTGATTCATACTGAAGATCTAAAAGGGCCAGTGAAGTATATCTGCTGTGTGCTTTGAAATGATAGCCAGTGGCTACTGCAGTGCATGCCAAAGGGTCACGAACACCAGCATGCCTTCTGGCCAGAGACTAATAGTCTATGCATGAGTCAGCAAACCCACTGAATGAAACACTGCGAGTAAATCCTGTGAGCATTTCTGACTCCATAAAACTCAGCGCATTGTGATGCGAGACTGATATGTGTGAAAAGAGCCGGTTGCCAGGTCATGCTGAAAATAGCACACTTAACACCAGCAGGAAAAATGATGGATGGGATTGTTTTTGGGCAATACACATCAGTATTAGTTTTCATCATCATGGCATGGTCATGTGACAGTCATCTTAACATTAGGCTGTGATAATGTAGGTTTATCTTTAATTACAAAAAAAGATCTGACACAACCGTTCTAGTCTCATTAGGAAACGGTAAAAAAAGAAAGCTTTTCCCATTTTCACAGCAGACCAGTTGAATATCATTTTGTCATATTTTGTGCTAAAACATTTCACACTTAGTAATAGTTAGTCATTTCTCATCCACATCCACTTACAGTCTTATTTAGTTAATTATTTGTAAATTATTAGTCATTTATGTATTGCTCATTTTTTAGTCACAGAGTTGAAATATTTATTTTGGATAAGCACCAAGAAGATTGCACACAGATCAAATAAATTGACTTCACGGTGTAGCAATCAAATTCAAAATGCAGTAGTGCACTCATACAGTTATACTTGATGCCTAACAAAGTTCCTCTCATATCCACCCTAAACCTAACAACACACAGCGGCTCCTTCTCCAGGAATGTCTAAATATGACCAAACACCACTTTCCTGTTTTAGACTAAGACCTCAGAATTGTGTGTATTACATGGTAGTGGTTGTTGCATGCCAAAGGCCTTGCATGTTGTGGCTAACAGGCCATGCATGAGTGAATGAGTTGTTGTGTTGTGGCTTTTAGAGCCTGGCTTTAACAGCAGGCTCTTTAAGCTTAGGTTGGCCTGAATAATTTGAGTAGTTCACAGAGAGTATATAGAGCCTCCCTCTGCCTCCTGTTTCTGTGGCTGGATTTATATCCAGGTACGTGACACATGGCAGGAGATGCTTTTGTCAAGTAAATGACAGCAACTTGTCATCTGTATGTGAAATATTGGCTACATTTTAAAGCAGTCAAAGCTTATTTTCTAATGATAGTACGTGGTGCATTTCTTTATTTTTAATGTTAAAATAGAATTAAATGTGATAACATTTTCAGAAAAAGAGAATGTTGCCATGATACTATGATCTTAAGTTTTCAATCTAGCTCATGGAAACATTTTATTCACACCTTCAGTTCATTTCAGATCTGGTCCAACTTTGTTGAAGAGTTAGACAGGAACAGATGGTAGAAGTCTGAGCTTATCACTCTTACAGGAAGTTCTGAAGCCACATCACATCTCTTGTCAGCCATACTGGAGACTCGTCGGCTGTGTGTTACTTTGACTTTACATCGTTTTAGAATCACAGTAAATTCTGACAGGATGGAAATTCTCTGCTTATAGACAAGAGGATAGATTCTTAGGTTAGATAAAAAAGCAGTCAGTCACAGAGCTACAACTTGGCTTCATACCATAGACTGTATAAAAGCCACTGTGACATAACCAATTGGTTTATGGACTACCGTTTTAAAGCCTATTTGGCATTTGACCCTGTGGTAGTGACCTATCAATCACAAGGTGGCCAGGCCCTAAAGCACACTCTGCTTTATCAACCATTTCACTGAAAATGGAGCCATCATCTGCAAAATGACCATCATGTTGCTTTGCAGCAGACTGGAAACTAGTGATTAAGACTATAAACATTAGGAAAATGTTAACTGAGGTAATAAATCAAGCGTGAAGTAGACTCATTTTCTCATAGACTTAAATACAACACAGAGACTTCTTTTTCAGCCAGTTGAGTCACCCCCTGCTGGCCATTAGAAAGAATGCAGGCTTAAGACACTTGGCTGAACTTTTCAGACCGGACAGCTACATCTTCTTTAATAAGGTTTATGCTACATGTCACTTGGCTATGCTGCATTATCAGCTTGACTAAATTCATTCATCCATTTATTTTCTCATTCACTATCCTTAATTAATGTTTCTAACTTGGGTCGTGGAGGGCTGGAGCCGATCCCAGCTGAAATTGGGCGAGGTCTCCAAAATATCACAGAGCAGAGATATATAGACAGACAACCATTCACACTCTCATTCACTGCTACTGACCAATTAAACCCAAGCTGCATGTTTTTGGACTGTGGGAGGAAGCCAGAGAGAACCAGCGCTGAAACGGGGAGAACATGCAAACTCCACACAGAAGGGCTTCAGACCGGAGTTGAACAGGCGACCCTCTTGCTCTGATGGAAAAGTGCTAACCACTATACCAATGTGCAGCCAGCTTGACTACAATTACAAAGAAATAAAAGCAATGGATTAGAGTTCCAGTTTCTAGACATTTAGTGTAGCAGGAGTTCTTGTGTCCAATGTTTATGATGAACCTTAGGATCAGCTTCATCAGGTTATCACAGACAGACTAGGGTGTCTGGTCTTCCCATCGAAACTATTCATATCCACAGACATGGGAATTTGCAACAGGTGCAACACTTATTCAGTAGTTGTTTCAAACAGATTGGCATGGACAGAGGAGCAACAACTGGGATCAAATTTGGAATAAAAAGTCTTCCAGAACTAATCCCAAAGAAGGACCTCAAACGAATAGATACACCCTAACCGCCTTTCTGCCATACTGAAATGACCTGCAGCCACTCTGGCTGGAAATACAAGGAGCAATAGTTTGGGTTGTGTTCAGCTTTTGTCTTGCACACAATGATACACAGTGTGAGCCCCTCCTGTCTCCTGTCATGGAAGCGTCCTGGCTGTGCTCGGTTACAGCGTGCGGCAGTCTCCCCATTGATAGCTGACTGAGATCAACGACATCACTGTTCCACTGACTCAAGAGACCTTGATATGATGCATGAGCCTCTCTGTGTGCGTATGCACGCCTGCGCATGTGTTTGTGTGAGAGTGTGCGCGCGGGTCTATGCAGAGGCTAATTCATAATGATGACAGGAAATACTCCATCATATCTTCACACTCAGTCATCTTTACCAAACAGCAGGGAGGAGAGCGAGGGGCCGGGGAGGAGAGAGGCGGAGCGGCGGCGGATTGAAAGCGATGAAGGTAGAGCCACACAAAGACGAGAGATGAGACGAGCATGCTAATTCAACTCCATCACAACCGTGTCCTGAGGAATAATGAGCACATTTATATTGTGTCAGTCATCTTACACCAACAATTACACTACATTTATTATTTGTCATGTCTTCCACTATGGCAAGTTTTCCTGGAAGCATATACTGTACTCTGTTTAATACCAGCTCACAAAACCTGCACAGTCTGCAATAAAATTCATTAATGTCTCATCAGCTTCATAGGTAAATTGAATCCTACTGGGGAAATAAAAGGAAGAACTCATTAAACAGCCCGTCTTCCCATCTTCATCATTCATATTTTGGATCTTCTCTACACCAGAATTTTTTTTTTTCACTGATGTAGATAATTTTTTATCCATGAAATGCTGTCTTCCACAAGCCTATGATCAGGATTTGTTTTATTTTTTGTTTTTGAAAGATTTTGTGGAAACATTGCACAGCTGCAGCAGTTCATAGATTATTAGGCACTGATGAATTAAAAACAGGTATGTTTAAAATGATTTTTATTGACTCATCGCCATTTGACGCAGCAGAATAAAAATCGAATTAATTTGACTGAAAACTATATAAAATAAAATAATTTGTTATTGGAGTAGTTTTTTTTACTTTGCAAAATTGGCATTAGTCCTCTAAAATGTCCATATTTATATATTGAACTTTGCTTGTCTGAGGACTCGTTTGGTAATTTGCTGGATGGAATCCATTGAAGCCCAGTGTGCTGTTTTTGCAACACTTAAAGTAGATATTAGATTTGTGTTCAGGCAATCCCAGAAAACACAACGATTGGTTTTAAAAAAAAACAAAAAAAAACATCATAAGTGAGCAGTCAGTATGGTTAAGAAGATGAAAACAGTGTTTTAGTGCAGAAACAACTGGTTGATTGTCACAGATTGTTTTGTTTATGTAATGTGTCAAGTAATAGCAGGCAGATTGCTTCAGTATTTCAAATGTTAGGATTATTTTCTTTTCTCTGTTATCAGCGTAAATTGAATCGTTTTGGACTGTTGCTCAGACAAAATCAATTTGACGTAATCTCCTCTTGCCAGAGAAAAAAATATGACTTAATTTAAACAGCTCTTTACAATCACAATACTGTCCTATAAAAAGCAGTCCAAACCTGCCTTTACTTTGCAGCTTAAAGTTCTCAATTCAGCAGCCGAGCTGTAATGTTTGAACACAGGCTTTGGCTAATCAGAAACAAATGAGATCCCACAAACAAGCAGCAGAGATGAGGCGCCTCCACGGGGCGTCTGCTCTGGCTCTGTGTGATACAGCATCAGCTGCTGCTCCATCACATGGAGAGGAGTCAGAGGAGGCGGCATGACTGAGAGGAGACCCCGGGGCAGGAAATGCTCGAGGGGGTTCTTACACCAGATCCACCTGGACCACCCCAGGAGGACCTGGAGGATGCTGAGAAGGGGACTTTTGAGCTGCTCTGCTTGCAGTTTGGACCAGAATAAGTGACTTAAAAAGATATAACTTTACCACAATGCCAGAGATGTTTATGTGCAGCTAAACACTGTAAGAGTACAAACTCTGTCCTTGTCTGACAGACATTCCTCCTCTTGGGACAGCGGACAATATTTGGGGGTTCTAGTGTAACTAGCTGATATCTGGATGATGGTATCAAAGCCAAGACTTCCTCTTCCATCTGCTACTGTTTGTAGCATCTTCATTGGCGAATCCCCATAAACATATATTTTGCATATGAATGTAGATAAATGAAACAAAACCTAATAACAAATTAAACTGTTGTCATTCAATTGAACATTTTAAGTTGCAAGATTGCATTTGGCGAAATGTTTCCTGCCTCTTTGCTCTGCGCTGTTTACATGCAATCAGCTAAAGTCCTCTCACTGTGATCGGATCCTCAGACTTCAAACACAAACCAGAACTCTTCAAATCTTGTCCTGTTGCCTACAGATTCTACATTCATATGCAGAATATGTGTTTAAAGAGATTAGAGTGTGACTGTCTTTGAAGTGAAGTTAATATAATAATAGCATCTTTTCACTAATTCCATACAAATCATATGTTCACACAGCATGACACCTGTTCACTGTGATGTACACTGTGATATATGCTGCTACTGGCAGGTATGAGCTGTAAGTTTGTGTGAGACGGAGTGAGAAATCACAGAGTGGTGGGTAGGATGTGTAATATTAATGTCACAGTGATGTAGTAGATGTGTGTGTGTG